>APFE031004107.1:9525-22127 GCA_000404065.3 Pinus taeda | reverse complement strand
AAAGACCCTCCATGCGCTTTAAATAGAATTCATGGACCAATCGAGTGTCAAGCCACGGATCAAGTGTCGGTAATACCGAGGAGAGAATGAACCGTCGGATCACTACATATCGTGACCGTCGGATTGTAAGTTACAAAATGTACAACGGTAAAGAAACACACTTTACCTAATTCTATACCTAACTCTATACTAGACCAAGTTGAACTTAACTATTCCTATGTGTCGGAATATCCTAACAATTTTTGTGTTGAGGCCCATTTTTTACCTCAAAATTTCTTTAATGGAAGTTGCGACCAAGGAAATTTAAAAAACACTAGAGCCCTAAGATTACTAGGGTGAAACCCAATACCCACTCCTTTGCAATACACAATAGAAAACTATAAAGGGTTTTTCCATCACGAGCAGAACACCCAAAATATCAAAAGACCAAGAACTGAAATTGAAATATCCCGAAATGCCAGACAATACAAACATATACTAGAATTCCAATTAAAGGTAGGAAAGAAGGAGTTACCTAAACATCGACTCTAGACCCCTCATTGACAAACACCATACTATTGCACCAAGGTCGCATAGGAAACCTCATGCTTCCTAGGTCTGATCCCAATTTTAGATGATAATAAAAAGCCAACCTTTGTTCATTGAGCAACCTAGGGTCCCAGATAACAGTTTGGTCCTTAAACACATTCAAAAATAATTTGTATTTCTAGACTACAAACATAGTCAGTTTCCTCCACCAGTCAAGACGCATGCTTGGCCCTCCAGATATGCCTCCCAAATGAACCAAGCAGGTTATCTTGTTCAAACACCACAATTTCATCTCTCGGTTAATTATTCTACTCACCACCACCAACACAAGTGGTGTAATAACCCATATCCATTCACAAAGCTTCCGCTACAGGCCATCCAACCCTAAGTGTTTTCCTATAGATATCAGGAACTCACCCCAGATTACATACAGGAAGAAATCTCCCAGGAAAAAGGGGAGACCTCTTCCAACAAAACCTCCCTCTTCGACACAGAGGCTTAATGGAATGGATAGACTAGATACCAGTGGGAACACGAGGGGATAATTGCCAACACATACAAATGATGGATCTATGCTGGAAAATGAAATTTCTATTAAGAAGGTGTTGTAGCGATTCAAAGGACCCTCCAAAATTTTGGCCTGCACCAATTTCGGAGCCTCCCTTGGAGAGTTTCACTTGATGGCTGCACACACTCTGGTTCACTCTGTGAGCTCGTGTGAGTCTTTACATTTGCCTTGCTTGTTTATTGCATTCAAGTCTCTGCATGTTGATGTCTAAGTCATGCTTGCGACCATTTTCTGGTTATGCTCAAAGTCTTAGCTTTGTATGTGTTTGATGTGCTCGCCATGAAAGCATTTGTCACACTCACACATGGAGTCACATTCACTGTCATGCAAGCATCGTCTCGATCATGAATGATCAGTCACAAGTGTCATGCCTTTTTCTTGCACCGTTGGTTAGTCATGTTTAACATATGTATCGGGATGATATGGTAGTTTTGTCTTCAAGTCATGTGAGTGTGTGTCCGTATGATCACCTATGCATCAAATTCTCATGCATATTACAGTTGAAAACATAACAAAGGAAATGTGGGACACCATCAATAAGTTGTATCGTGATCCATCTGAGAATCAGAAAATGATTCTCGAGGAGAAGCTGAGGATGATCAAAATGAAAAAGGTTTAGAATGTTAAATCCTATCTCACATGGATTCGGGTTATTAGAGATGATCTTGCAGCTCTTGGAGAGAAACCATTAGATAGTGAGTTGGTGTGCACAACACTCAATTGGTTCACCAATAATTAGTGTACATTCATTCAAGTGATTTATGGGTGAGACACGCTTTGTAGTTGGAAGTTCCTATGCATTAAATTTCACTCAGGAGTTTGAGCTAAGGCTCAATATCAAAGAGGGTACTACTAGCAGCATTGGTAAGGGACTGAAGATAGATAAGGAGGAGGGGAATGTAGCCCTTGCAAGAAATGGAAAAGCGAAGAAGGGTCCCATTCATGGACACGACTGAAAGGGAGAAAATAAGAAAAAGGTCTTGTCGAAGATCAAGTGCTTTGGATGTGGTGAGTTTGGTCACTACGCCACCCAATGTTTGGAGAGGAAAAGGAAAAGAAGGGGAGGCAAACAAAAATTTCAACAAATATTAATGACTTGACCACCAGGTTAGAGGATGTGTTTGATATGTTTTCCACATTATTCTTAGATGGAAGTGGAGTATGATGCTCCATGATAGGATTTGTGGGAGGAGAAATAGGAAGTATGGATCTATTGAAGGAGGGGTTCATCAGTAGATTAGATCCAGTTGTTTTATATTCTTCACATGGATCGGTACCTTTTCTACGGGAACCCACAGTAGTAGAATAACAAGAGTATTGAGGTGTTAGCTAGGCATAGTCATATACTTGAAAGACAATGTAGAGCTAGGGTGGTGCATTCAGAGACTCAAGGGACAATCGCAGTGACACAGTAGATCAGTGATAGTTTGAGACTTAGAGGGAGTTGCCTTATGGAAGCTCAATCTTTAGGATCTGAGAGATCAATACACACAAGTGCGTTGGTTTTAGTAGTGTAGAGGCATTAGGAATGTGAGATAAAGTATGTGTAGTAGCATAGTGGACAGTGACTATTTTCTTCATAGTGATTTCCAGTGACAGATAATCATTTCAGCTTAAATATTGGAAGGAAGGAGGTATCATAGATGTTAGACATCAGCAGCGTGGATCAGGTCATTTACTTCATAGAATAGATGGGTATAGTGGAGAACACCTTCCTTGCTAAGAGGGAGCCATTAGAGAAATTTTGAGGTCTCAAATGCACGCCCTAAGGAATATTATAAAATAATAGTGGAAATAATAAAATAGGATTAAATTACATCATCAAATTTTAGAGGGAAAAAATTAAGAAACCACATTTTTAACTTGTATTTTCAACTTATCTCCCTATGGGTTTACTCAAATTTCGAGTGGGAACACTCAGTGGATGTAGAATTGGAATTCCTCATCCAAGGAGTACCCATGTTACATACTTACGATATACCCTTCTATAGGAAAAATGAGAAATACATGAAAAACTGTGATTGCAACCATTTTTTTCATATAGCAGAGTCCATCAAAAGTATGAAACATGGATACTACTTGGATGAGGAATTAAATTATGCATCGAGTGAGTGATCCCTCTTGAAACTTGAGTAAAACCATAGGAAGATAAGTTGAAAATATGAGTTCAAAAAGTAGTCTTTTTATTTAGTCTTTTTAATTTTTACTCAAAAAATGGTAAATCATCCCCCGTGGTTGACATCATCATATTCTATCCTATTCGTTCTTATAAAGTTTATTTTGGTTGTACATTTTTGTTTTGAGGGCCATTTTTTACCTCAAAATTTCTCTAATGATTTGGTAGCAACGAGAAGGTGTTCTAGTCTCAAATAATGTCTAAGAGGATAAGGAACATGAGATCTCCAAAATCGAGAAAATGTTTCATCAGATAAGACTTAAAAATTCCTTAATTAAATTAATTATCTAATAATCTAACTACTTCCCAATTTTAACTTAGGGAAGTTGGTTAATTAAAGTTAATTAATTAAGATAATTTGATTTTTCTCTAGAGACTTCTATTGGAGTTAAAGTGATCTAAGCCATAGATTGGGATTAGAACTTGGTCATTGGTTGCTCAATAGAAGACTATAATAGAAATTTGAGGTTTTGGAGAAGTGGCATCAAAGAAGATCAGAGTTGAGCAGTTCAACTACCCAGTTGTAGGTATTTAGCAAGGGTGCATTTGAAGATAGCGAAAGAATCAAAGCGAGTGACCAATAAAGATTTGGAAAAAGAGATTTTGGAAGAAGATTTTCTCAGTATTTCTAGTGTCCGAGAGATAGGAAAGAGGGAGATCGAATTATTTGCAACGGAGGTCATACACAACTATTATAGCTCTAAATATCACCCTTGGTATTTGTGATGTTTGGTTTATGGCCTAGGGCAACCCCTCCTTCCAGACTTGGTCCAAATATTTTAACAACAGTGTTTTACTCCTTGTACGCTACTTTTCCCTGTGATAAAAGCATGTACATGCGGGTTAGTCTATACCCAACTCGCGTATATGTGTTAGAGCACTTAAAAAAATTAAATTTCCTTAATTATGGGCAGAGTTCACGGGTTTTACCTATAGATTACCTCCTAGTGCCCATGGTACAACTATTTGCCAACTGTTTCCCAACTAAAAAAATAATTGCGAGAAGTATAAATAGACTTCTATGGGAAGGCCTTAAGGAGGAGAAGAGATAAAATTACTATACTGAGATTATCCCTTGACTGAGTCTGAAGTATCCCTGTGCTTCAAGCACTTCCCCAAGTTTACGAAACCCTTGTTTCCTTGAGTGTTTATATTCTCCCACTTGCTTGAGATATCATGGTATTGGTTATGGAAGGAAGCTATTGAAGAATGGGACTGGACGGATTTGGAGGACGGTTCCGCTTGGAGCTATAAGAAGAAGACTTAGGTGAATTCTCTCCGTGTTGGTTATAGATTTGTACAATAAAAAGAAACATTGTCTTGTTCTTGAGATTAATTTTTTTTATGCATCAGATGTTGTTGTAATTCATGTATGAATGTCATTTTGATGTATAACTAATCATCTTTCTTATATGATATAAAGTTGGTTTCATTAAAATTCTTTATCTGTATGATGCTATGTATGTTCGGATTGGCTGATTTGCAAATTCGAATATCATCAGGAGTCGCAGAGGGTCTGAACCCTACTGGAACTACCCAAATGAAGGATATATGGGTATGGCCGCTATCACATAGTTTGTTTATATAAGCATGTTCCTTGAGTTGTATGAGTGTTTCTTATTGTAGTTTTCTCTTGCTCTGTTGGGGTTTCAACCCAAAGCCCTAGGGTTCTTATTCCCGTAATAGAATTGGCGACTCCACTGGGGATAAAAATCTTGTTATTCCTAGTTTGGGTTGTTCAGTGTCAATCAGGGCTCAGTTCTTGGTTAGCTTATTGTGACAGTATTGTTTGGTCCAGTAGAATCTCAAACCTTAAGTCTGATCTTTTTGATCTGGCTTCATTTTTTATTTTTCTTGCAAAGCTTTGTATACGCACTTTTCTCTATTTACAATAGTGTACACACGCTCATTTCTGTGCATTCAACCCGTGTATACGTGAGTTTCCTTTGTCACAAGCGTGTGTACACTCCTCTATGCTTGAACACAGTCGCGTATACCAATTTTTGCATGCTTTTTTCAAATCTTTCTGCCCAGAAAGATTTGTTTCTTGGTCTATTTGGTTTTTGAGTGGTCAGTTTCTATCTTTAGAATTTAATTATTCAATGAGCTTACTATTTTGAATTCTCTTCTGCTTTGAAATTTTTTTGGCCTAGGTTTTCTTTTGAGTGAGTTTGATGATTTTTGTTTGGACACACAAGACTTCTTATAGAGGTTCTTGATTGTTCTGGTTCTCTGGAACATCAGATTGTTTTCAATCTTTGTGTCAAGCTTGATTATTGGTCTACTTGCTTTTCTTTCCATCATTTCGTGGCCTTATACCTTTTATTGCTTTTTGAAAGTTTCTTTTTGATGAATTTGAAAGTGTTTATTTCCTGACTTCTTGGTCAATTTCTCAAAGATCTTTGCTACTGTTTCGGTCGATTAGCACAAGTTGAAGCCCTTTTTGTTCAAGTTTTCCTTCACTGTCGAATTTGTAACTTGCAAAGTTTCCTTGTGCTCTTCTTTCAGTCTTTGAGTCTTTGGTGGCATATAGAGTGCTTTCGAAGTGATGTTTTCATTACTTCTTGAAAAAGAAAAGTCCTTAAAAAACATTGTTTTTGTCTTCTTTTTCCAAGTTTGATTTTGGTTTCTTTTGATTTTTTGAAAGTGATTTGTGATCTTTTTTATTAGTCCTTCTTGTTGGATAAGATTTTGTATTCAAAATTTGTATTCTTTTCAAACACTTAAGTTGGCTTATTAATAAGTTATAAACAATTACTTTCGTTCTTTTTAGAGTAAACTAAGATCTTGCATTATCATGTACACCTTGCATTAGGATAGTTTTTCATTATTAAAGGATCAATAGTCTTTTTAGCTTTTGTGAGTGTGAAGTGTGGTGTAAGAAAAGAAAATAAAAAAGTTTTTGCTTTATAGAAGTTTCTTAGAACCCAAGTAGAAATTTCTTTTCATCGAAGAACAAATGGTTGCATTTCATATAAGTTAGTTTTTCATTAATTTCTTTTGCGTCATACAAACACCATCGGTTTCATTTCCATATTGTACCTTTCACTTAAAAGAACAACCACTTAAAATCAAGTGCTTAATAAAATAAACTAGAACTTTTTGTATTGTCACCAGAATAGACCAACAAGTTTTAGGTTTATTTAGGGCCTTGGATTAGGTGAGAGGAGAGTAAACTCTCCAAGGCCACTCTAAATTGTAAAACATAGAAGTCTAATTAAAGAGTGAAATCCAATCGTGTTAAGGAGACTAGGAAAGCTCCATGACTGGGAGTTAAGCACAAAGGTTTGTGAAGATAAGGGCAAGAGATACCCCCTCTCTTACTTGTCAGATCCTACCTCACAACTGTTTTGCCCAATTTCTGATACGAGTCGGTGTCTTTAGTTGCCTATCCTAGGGATCCACACAAGTGGTTGTGGAGGGGAATCCTGTGGCACCCTTGCGATGCTTGGGGGCTTGCACTGGTAAAGGGTGTTGTCTGGAGGTCAACGTAACTACCTCTGATACCTTCATTAGTAGACCTGGGGCGTAATTACCCCAGTCTATTTTCAGAAGGCCCTTATTATTAACTTTCTTGTATTTTGGTGTCTGATCCTAATCACCTAGAGTGGAAATACTAGAAAGTTGTTTGATTCCTGATCTCTTTAGGGACATTTTTTAGTGTGTGTTCTGTGCTCCAAGTCAGCCTAGCTTTTAATTTTCTTGAGTCTTTAAGTAGATCTTATAAAAATAATTCAAAGTGGCTGAACGACTATCTCGACAATCCCGGAGACTTCGTAGGCTTTCACTTACGAGTCTAGAGCCTTCTCCTAGAAGGTGTAGGAGCGATTATACCAGTGGTTTTCAACCAGTGGCAGTAGGCACATTGGAAATTGATACTCTGCTTGGGGGCATTAGTTCACAAGATAGACCTAGTACTACCACAGAGTTATAGAGGAACGCACTAGTTCTTTCTCAAGTACTCTTCCAGTCAGAAGATAGTATTGAAGTAGAAGAGATTTCAAATTCGGTAGCGGCTTCGAATTCTCCTCTCCCTCCTAATCATCGAGATGTATTGTTATACGTTGGAACTCCAACTCACAGGCCTTCAAGCCAAGGTCCACACACATCTATCGCTTTGATGACCACTGTTGTAAGCATGGCATCCACCACGAGTGTTGTGAGCATGCAGACTCCCATATCTTTGCAAGGGGGAGGAACTATTTCCATCCCTTCTAATACTCCCAACACTTCCTTATGTGGGTCTACTTCAATTCCGTCAACAAGTGGAATTTCTCAAGGTAATGCATCCAGTTTTGGATTTTTCCCTTTTGGAATGCCCTCTCAAGGTATTCCTTCAATTCCATTGAATATACCATCAACCGTATCCACATCCATGATGAGTGGATAGGCTTCTTTTCAAGGTTTCCCATTTGGAAGTGGTCATATAGCACATTCCAATCTGACAATAGGGTCTATTCCTTTTCCTTTCATAAGTCAAGGTGGTAACCCCTTTCAAAGTTGGACAAACCCTGTTCTTAGTGGGATAGGAGCCAGGAATCAGTTTTTCAGCCAACAAGGGAATGTACCATATTCCTCAGTTAATTCATTTCAAAGTTTTTCACCCTTTGCTAATGCTTGGAACCCTTATCAGGGGCTGCCAGCTCCTTTCAATACTTCGTTAGGGGGTAGAGTTGGATTTTCAACTAGAGTTGGTCAAACTCCAAGTTTTGTTGGACCACAAGGATCACCCTTTGGTGTAGTAGGTTCTATAAGCTACTTTGGGCAACCTAGTGCCTTTCAAAATCCAAGTCATTCTTTTCAGACCGATGGGAACCCCACCCAGTCCAAATGGAATCCCCAAGGTCCTCCACGACTTCCTCTTCTAGCCACGCTTAATCTACCAGACTTGACTAAATTGACGAATGATCCAATTAGGTACAATCTGACTTAGCCTCCAGTCCCAACTAAACTTCCATCGGATATTCCAAAATTAGAAGGGAAGAATGGTGAAGACCCGGGAGACCATGTGACCACGTTCCATTTATGGTGCTCATCAAACTCCCTGATTGATAATTCAGTCAGGTTGAGGTTATTTCAACACACCTTAATGGGTAATGTGGCCAAATGGTATATAGAGTCACCAGGGGGCACTTTTACTTCTTTCGTTGATTTGGCTAATATTTTCTTAAACCATTTTCAGTTTCCTGTCTATTATGAAGCTGAAACTAAACTTCTAGCCAATTTTCATCAAGACATGGAAATTCACATTTCGGATCATATTTAGGAATGGACATGGAGAAAGAGGCTTATCAAAGCCAAAATTCCACCAGAGTTCCATCTCAAATGGTTTTTAAAATCTTTACAACCTAAAATCTCTAAGGATTTTTCTCTTTCTGGTGTTTATTCGGAAGAGCAGACTATTTTTCGAGCCTAGTAATTAGAATTAATATATTCTCAGTCTGGGACTCTTCAAAAAATCTTACCTGACACTCCTAGATCCAAAGTTGATTTAGCCAAACCGAATCTTGGCTCTCACGCCGATGGTATGGTTGGATCAATTGACGCAAATGTGGTGAACCCTTTGAACCAATTGCAGCAGTTGTCTTTACAAATTGCTTCTTCTAACCATGCAACACTGTCTACACCTTCGCCCTCCCAAACTACCTCCATTAACATCATTTAGGCTTCTAACCCCAAGGGACAACAACAGTCCGATGGGAAGAAGAAGGTACGAGGTAAGAAGAAGAATCAGGGAGAGAAGGGTAATGCGAACAAGCTCGGCAATGGTGTCGGTGAGGGTAGAAAAGAGTCTAAGAAGAAAGTTAAATTTCCATGCTAGTTATGCAATGGAGACCATTTGACTCACCTTTACCCTAATATTTGGGATGCTCAGCGCTTGTTAGTGCAGCAAGGGTCCTCTAGCTCCCAAGCTGTCCTAACTAACCCTTTTCCCCAAGGGTAGCAATTACTTGCTGGTGCGAAGTCGAACGCTGGTACCTCCGTAGGGGGCAACTAGGAAGGGTAAAATTCCTCAAATGTGTATATGATGAACTCACATGTCGACGTTGCCACATGCGCATGCGATTACTGTGAAATGGAAATATCTAAGGCAAAATTTGTTCCTGAAACCTCAGACCCGCTTCATATTGAGCGACTCGCTGTTGAGTCTATACCTCAGATACCGAAAGGTTCCGCTAAGTGCTCGATGATTAATGCTAATGCTAGGGAAGCCCAGAACTACTCGATGGTAGAAGATCTAGCTCAAAGTCCATGTGCTATGTCTGCAATGGAGGTAATCCAACCGTTTCCTTCTCAAAGAAGTGCTTTGCTTTTGGCAGTCGGGGCAGTAGATCCAAAAAAATCTTTGGCACTCACTTTTGATATGCTCAATGTCAAAAAGAGACTTCCTCATCATATGGCTTTCCAGATAAAGTCTACTTACCGGAAAACCAATATTTTTCAGATAGTTATAGATGAGGGAGCTTCCACATGCGTAATTTCCATGTCATGTTGGAAGGCCATTAGATCACCTTCAGTTGTTCCTTCACTCTCTCTTAACAGCATTTGATGGTCATTCTCATAGTCCACACAGAATTATCCCGACTTTTCCTATATGTGTTGGAGGAAAGGTCATTAATATTGAGGTATAAATCGTTGATGCCAACTTGGATTACAACCTCCTCTTGGGAAGAAATTGGATTTATGAGATGAACACCATAGTTTCATCTTTGTTTCACATCCTTTGTTTTCCTCACGAGGGGAGAATTGTTAAAATTGATCAATTAGATTATTCTCCTGGTGATTCCCGTGCAACTTCAGATTTTACTGTTTCATTGGTGGATAATCCTTGTCAACCTATAGAGAATTTAGGAGTAGGGATGTACTCTTCCTTGATGGGTATATTTGATCTTCCCCCTCCTACAACTAGAATCAATGCAATTTCATCCTCCAAGGGGATTTCATGGAAAGAGTTCTTTTGAACTCATTATTTTTTGGATCCTTGGACCCTACCTTCATCTACGACCACATTAGATGGAGTCCACGTTGGTGGAATGGCATTCCCCATGTCTACAGCAAAGCTTAGTTATCAATCTATCGTTAACTCTGCAGACAACCATCACACTCCTTTTTCAGAAGAGGAGTTAGATGGTGATGTGGCTCTAGCTTGGACCCTTGACTCTACTTCTGCTTTGGATTTCTTAGATACAGTTTTACCATCTGATGAAGCAATTTTAGAAGCGATGACGAGTATAGACCAACCTTGGGAAGATTTACATCATCGATCATATATTCTTCCACCATTGCAGGAAGTCGAATGCAGGTTCTCCAATCTACTTACTAGTGATGTTTGTACAGTGTCAAACCCTTTGGCTCCAACACATTTATTTGCTGAAGGCAATATATCGATTATCTCAAAAATTGTACCTATAAACATCTCTAGGAATCCTGCCATTATAGAAAATGTCTTCATCGGAGCCAATTGTTACCCTGAAGAGATTCAAATTTACATTGACCTCTTTAAACATTTTATAGATGTGTTTGCGTGCTCTTATGAGGAAATTCCTAGTACTGATCCATCTATAGTCCAACATGAGATCAAGACGTATGAGAACGCCAAGCTGATTTGTCAAAAGCTTTGGCCAGTCAATCCTAGGAAAGCAGCAGCTATTAAAGCTGAAGTAGAAAAGCTGCTAAAGGCGGGTTTCATATACCCGCTTCCTCTAACGAAGTGGGTTTCTAACCTAGTCCCGGTAGACAAGAAACAAGGAGCGATATGAGTCTGCATCGACTTTAAGGATTTGAACAAGGCTTGTCCAAAAGACAATTACCCTGCACCCTTTATTGATCAGATAGTTGATGAATGTGCAGGTAATGAAATTTTCTCATTCATGGACGGATTCTCTGGTTATAATCAAATATCTATCCATCCAGAAGACCAGCATAAGACAACTTTTATTTGTCCCTAGGGTACCTTTGCATACAAAAAGATACCTTTTGGTCTTAAAAATGTTGGTGCTACGTTTCAGCGAGCCATGTCTTACGCTTTCCACGACATCAAGCAAGTCATTGAAGCATACTTGGATGATTTAGCTGCTCGTTCTCGAAAGAGAATTGATCATCCCAGCCACCTTCAGTTAGTTTTTGAGAGATGTCGATTTTACAAAATCCAGTTGAATTCGAAAAAGTGCATTTCGCAGCATCTGGTCAGTTGTTAGGATGCATCGTATCATCTGAGGGGATTCAAGTTGATCCCTTCAAGGTTGAGGCAATAATTCAGTTGCCTCCCCCGTCTTCCATCCGACAACTTCAAAGTCTCCAAGGAAAGGCAAATTTCTTGAGATGGTTTATAGCAAACTACGTTGAGATAACTAAAGGATTTATGTGTTTGTTGAAGAAAGGAGTTCCATTTTTATGGGATGACTTTGCACAACATTCTTTCAATGCCTTGAAGCAGGCATTAATCTCTGCCCCACTGTTGAGTCCACCATATTATGGCAGAGATTTCCTTTTGTATGTTGCAGCGATAAAATCAACCATAGGTATGGTTCTGGTTCAAGAGGACGATGCTCTCACGGAGCATGTTATATACTACTTGAGTCGAGGGTTGACAGGTCTTGAACTACGCTATTCTCCTGTTGAGAAATTGGCCTTGGCAGCTGTCCATGTTGTCTAGCAGCTTCGTCATTATATTCTGCGACACAAAACATTTGTCTTAGTGGCTATAAATCCTTTTCAGTTTGTCCTCAATAGGCGAGTGATTGGGGACAAATACAATCGATGGATTGTTATTTTACAAGAATTCAATCTTGAGTTCTTGTTAACCAAGTCTAAGAAGTCATTGGTTTTTGCGAAATTAATTTCTGAGCTGCCTTGTGAAGAAGAAATTGTTTATGAGGAAAGTTTCCCAGACGAACATCTATTCCTCATCTCTTCACAAGACACCTGGTATGGAGATATCATCATATATCTCCAAACTTTGAAGTTCCCGCATGCTTCCTCCAAGGATGAACATCGAAAATTATGTCACCTTGCTAAGAACTATGCTATCATTGGTGATACATTATATCACTGAGGGGTTGATTCAATCTGTAGGTGTTGTTTAACTTTGGAGGAAGTAGTATCTATACTCAATGATTGCCACAGTGGAGCTTGTGGTGGTAATCTATCAGGGCTTTGCTACAACTCAGCGTGTCTTGCATGCTAGTTATTTTTGGCCTTCGCTCTTCAAATATTGTGTTGAAGCGGTCAAACGTTGTCACCCCTGTCAAATTTATACTCGGAAGATGCACGCACATCTAGCTCCTCTTTTTCCCGTTGTCACTGTCGGTCCTTTTACTAAGTGGGGTA
>APFE031004104.1:0-10584 GCA_000404065.3 Pinus taeda | reverse complement strand
TATATTGATGTACCCATGTAGTGCCCATATTGTTACTATTGTGCCCCATAGAAGCCCAGTGTTGTTATTATTGTGCCCTTACATTATTATTGTTATGTTGGATCTGATTATGTTATGACCCCTTAGACTCCTATATATAGAGAGGAGGTCTTTTCATTTGAATCATCCAAGAATTGTTCATTTATGTAATGCAAGGGAGGTTGCTCCCTCGAAGAGGGTGAATGCTAAGGTGTTGATCTATCTTTTCTATCTTTTCTTGAGCTGGTTTCATAACAAATTCCAAATGCACCGGTCGGGACCATATGTAGTCAAGGAAATCACGGATGGTGGTGCAGTTCTTCTTGTAATCTGAATGGGGAAATATTTCCAGGAAAGGTGAATGGAAGTCACTTTAAGTTGGATAAAGGGGATCCTGCACCTGCGCAATGACGATATGATATCAAGACAGTCTTAGCGCTACAAGTAGATGCAAGTGAACACATGACTATAAACTACACTACTCAAGGAAGAGGAAACCGCATGGAATTTGTGCGACGAATGAAAAAGGTATGCCAGAAGAATACTTGACAAAATCAATTGCGCTAGAAGAAGGTGTGATAGAAGCAACTACTTTAGAAGAAGCTGTGATGGATGAGTTTCATCATGGGGGTTCGTGTGACACAACCGGGTCCAAAACTAGCCATCGAAGTCATTATTCATGATTGGACAATGAAAATCCAATGAGGAGGAGCTGGTAAGTGACATTTATGGTGAAAATATTTGGATTTATGCCACCAAAGATGCATTTATGATTAGAAAATACAGGGAATGGTCATATTTGAATTCAAAATTGCCTATAAATTTGGCATGTTATTTTTCCAAAGAACACTTTTCTTTTTGAAAGATTGGTATAAGACCTCTTATTTTCACTCTATGAATCGACACACTTGGGAGAATTTTTTCGCAAGATCAGCATTCACGAAACTACCTGAGTACTTATCATTAAGAAAATGTCCGTGCCAACAAGTTCTGAAGCCATTGTCTCTCAAGCACAGACCCCAAAAGTTGTGTCCATAGAATCTATGCCATCCGTTCCTACAGCACTGAGGTTGCCTAGGCCAAAGAAATTAGTTTCTAAGTAGAAGAAGAAGAAAACATAACCTATACTGGTGAGGCAGTTAGTGAGGAAGAACCCGATGGTTTGACATAAAGAAAGGAGGGACAAGGCAAAGGAGTTAGAGGAATGAGTGGATTTGGAAGAAAAAGAAGTCCATGATGGAGTTGAGGAACTGAATGCGAATGAGGGTGAGCCTATCACGAGGATCCCAACATATATTCCTCTACGAAAAGGGAAAGCAAAGGTAACTGAGGACCTGTATTCACGAAAATTCATGGTCTCTACACAATAGTTATCGTAAGATGTAATTTTTGAAGGCATGCTTTTAGTGTGTATCCTAGTGTTAAATTTGGACGATTGTGATCTCCCTGACCATAAGAGATTTTCTCATTTGGCCATCCATAAATGCATGACCAAGATTTACTATGAAGAGACTCGGGTCACAAGGCTAGAACATATGAAATGGGTAAAAGGTGTCAAGTAGGCCAGATTGCTGCATATGTTATGTGTGCCACATTTCCAGCAATTAATTATCAATACTATCTATGTGTTCCAATTTATCGTGCTAATGCATTATGGTTGTTTGCTATTAAGAAAACCCATCTCGATATCAAATATGTTGATCCATCGAATTATGAAGTTTCCCTATAAGGGGGCAGAGCCAACCAAAGAGTTTGGAGACAATAGAAAAGAGAAGGAGCTTGTGGATAGGATGAAAACTAAGTTTGGAGTAGTAAAGAAGTCACGTGGGTACTGCATCCGCTCAATTACAGACCAAGCGGTGTAGTTTGTCACTCAATTTTTGGCCAGGAAAATCATGAGAAAATGTCGCGTGATCAAGCTTCTGATGCCTATAATCTCATTGGCTGTGCAGTGCGCTAAGCGAAGTTGGGCATAATATCTTTGCAAGGAATTATTAGCAAACTACAGCGAAGCACAGGAGGGAAAAAATGAATTTCAGTATGCCTAGCTCCTACTGTTGATTGTACTCGTTGCATGGCAACTATGGAAGGATAGTAAATTCCTTCCACAGGATGAAGAATTACTGAAGGCAGTGAAGTTTTCTTTGTTGTGGGTGAAAAAAGATCCAAGGAGGATCATGGAGTCAAAGGTATTCTGGATATTGGTCAAGATGGACCTCCACACAGTCATAAGTAAACTGCCAAGGTTGTCTCCAACCTTGCAGTTGCGGGACTTAACATAATTCAAGGCTGAATTTCATAATGTATCTATCTGGGCGTGCAGAGACCCTAAGAAGATATGGCACAAGGTTCCATACTTAGTTACACAGGCTAATGTGCAGGAAATCACGGGACTATTGGCAACAGAGTGGAGGGAGCCCACAAACCTTGGTGCAGGAACCAGTAAAGGAGGAGAGAGCTACTTCACACAGACAACAACTGAGTAGAAGAAGAAGGAAGTTGAGCAAGTGACAATGCATGAGAGGACCTCTCAAAATAAGAAAGATGATGCAGCAAGAGTGCTTGAGCGTCATGGAACCAGAACGAACCCTGGACCTAGTAACTTAGTATCAGAGCTACAGTCTGAGTTTCTTGTTAAAATATTGTGGAACACTTGTTAAATAAGAATATCAATTCTGACCCCTTCTAAGTACTCTACTACAACCTCTTAAATTCCCAATCTTTCCATGAGAGTCTTGTTCTAATTTTCAAACATATTACCAAAATCACTGAATATGGTCATATGGTTTTGGACTCTCAAGCGATGCAAATTTTCCATTTCTTAGAATAGGATTTTTAAATATTACCATAGTAATGACCAACAACTAAAGCAAAACCTAGGTTATCAACTCTGTGACCAATTCTTGAGGAGAGATAGGACGAAGTGGTTTGCTTATAACATTGAGTTAAAGTTGGTTTGGTTTGGAAGATTGCAATTACATTATAAGGGCCAACACAGATCTTAATCTTAACAACAGAATTTTCTTGCAACAAAAGCCAACAAGAATGGTATAGGTAATGTCACATGGGAGGCCTGGTGAGTGCACAAGCAAGGCCACTTTTTCTCTTATTTTTGTATTTTAGTTAATTAGTTAGTTCTAGAAATTAGTCTAGGTGGAGAGATCTCATTTATTGTAAAGGAAAATCATTTCCTCTTTTATAGAAAGAAAATATTTCCTCATCTTTGATCATGGTTGAATGATGTGATTACTCCTCTTTGGAAATTAATGAAGACCTCTTTTGAGAGTTAAATTTTCTAAGGGGTTTTTCTTAATCTAGTTAAAGTGTTTTGTTTTTTTTTTTTGAATGTTTTTCTTAATGTAGTTAAAGTGTTTTTGTTTCTCCTTTATAACCGTCTAGATTCATATTTTTCTTAACATATAAAATTTTAATATTAATTACTATTTACTTGATAATGGGAACCAAATTACAATTTTAATTTTTTTCTTTTTTTTTCTAGAGAAAATTACACTGTTTTGAGCAATTGCTAGTATTACATCTTTTATTAACAATAATAAAAAATTAAGAACATTCTTTCAATTTAATAATCTTATCGATATTTCTTTGTAGGTTTTTTAGCAATTGCTGATATGATATCTTTGAGGCTAGAGACTCCACTTTTTGGAGCAATTGCTAATAGTATAATTTTGAGAGGGAGAGGTTCATTGTACAAAAAGTAGCATTATATCAACCAGCATGAAGTGCAACTCTATTTGTGCCTCATCAAAGTTGAAATTTTGCTGTCTATTAAAAACAATTATAAAAAACATTTAAATAATATCGGCTAATAAAAAATTGCAACCTAATGTTACATATCTATTTAATCTCTATTTAAGATAAATTATGAGGATTTATGAATGCAACTTATCACGATTATTAAGTTTCCAAATCGAAACCCTATGATTTCGTAATAGACATTTACGTGACGAATACAAGTGCGCATCTATTCATTTTGGAAATATATTGAGATGGAACACCACGGAGAAAGAGGGCCCAGACAACAGAGAAGCAGCGGCGCGCAAGGTGGAAGAGGGTCATAATCCTCCACCCCGTCAACATCGAATAATAGTGTTTCAACCTCATCTCCTACAGATTTGGATAACGATAGCGTAAACCTCGCTAACGAACAATGGTCTTAGGAACGAGCCCTCCTCGAGATGGTCGGAGGATTGGAACACGTAGCATTCCCGTCGACAGACAGAGCCGTTGTCCAGCAGCCACATAACATAACGATTTCGGAGGAACATGTGAATAACAATTTGACTTATTCAATTTGCTTTGACGATTTGACTTGTGAATAACAATCGGTCACCATCAACTACAACTAGATGTAAGATCCCAAAAGAGGTATGGAGAGGTCAACATTGTTATTATTCAAATGTTAAAATTTTTGGTTGGGACACCTATTCTATTATTCCAAAGAATCAATGTTCCAATTTGTTGGATATGGTGATTGAGTTAAGGGATATAGATTGTGGGATCCTACTACCCACAAAATCATCTTTAACAGAGATTTCATATTTGATGAATCATCACTCATAAATTAGTTGGAGATGGTGAAATGAAACAAGTATAAGTACCACATATTCAATGAATTCAATTGGAAACTCAATCAGATTCAAGTGTGGAGGATCATGAAGATGTTCATGAAGAAACTCTTGTAAAAACAGATGAGGATACGAAAATTTCAAAGGAAACTGAGGAAATACCACAACTTATTGTACAAAGGTCTACATGGATTGGATCTTTTCCTAAAAGGTGGGATGAGTTTGCTACATTTGTTCCTTTAATTGCTAATGAATGAGAAATTAGATGTTATCATGAAGCAATGGAAGTGTTGAATAATGATAAATGAAAATATCCAATTAAAGGGGAAATGGATGCCTTCGAAAGAAATAAGGCATGGGATTTGGTGGATCTTCCCAGGGAAAGGAAGGTTTTCAGTTGCAAGTGGGTTTACAAATTGAAGAAATGACTTGATGACAGTGTGCAGAAGTACAAAGCAAGACTGGTTACAAAAGGATATTCTCAAAAAGGAAGGCATTGATTTGCATGATATTTTTATTATTATTGTTAAGCTTGTTTCAATTAGAGTTGTTTTAGCATTAGTTGCATTACTTGACCTAGAGCTAGAGAAAATAGATGTTAAAACAACATTCTTACATGAACATTTGCATGAGGATATATATATGGAATAATGAGAAGGCTTTGTTCAAAATAACAACAAGAGGTTTGTTTGCAAACTCAAGAAGTCATTGTATGGCATGAAGAACTCTTCCAGGAAATGGTACAAGAAGTTTGATTCCTTCATGAGGAGCGACAATTTGACTAAATGAGTATGATCATTGTGTTTACTTACAAAAGTTGGGAAACGACATATGCATATTTTGCTGTTATATGTTGATGATATGCTTGTAGAAAACAAAGGAATGATTGAGATCAATAGGTTAAAGGGTTAGTTGGATAGGACTTTTGAAATGAAAAATATTGGAGCATAAAAAAAAATTCTTGGACTTAGGGATACATAGAGATAAGAAAAATGGTAAGTTGTGGTTATTACAACAAGATTATGTCAAGACAATAATTCCGATTTGATATGATATCTTGAGGGTTTTGTCCTAGTAATGATAAAGAGAAGCAGTATATGATTCTTAATGTATGTGATGGTTAGTACAAGGCTATATATTTCACATGTAATTGTCGTTATTAGTAGATACATGGCAAATCTAGGTGCACAACATTGGGCAATAATGAAATGGGTGTTTTGGTGTCTTAAAGGCACGAGTAATTACTGTATCACCTATAATGGTAGTAGTGATTAAGTCAACGGCTATGTTGATTTAGATCTTGCAGGTGACTTGGATAAGGGGAAATCTAGTTCTTGATATGTTTTTCCCCTTGCTAGTGGAGCTGTTATTTGGATGTCAAAGCTTCAGAACATATTTTCTTTATCCGCTACCATGGAGAATTTTAGGGGGGAATGTTCACCCTTAGGCGAAATTAGGGGGTTTTAAATTTTTAGTGGGTGAATATTCTATATCATAGTACATTTTTACAAATCGCCTCAAATAGCCCACCTTATTTTAAAGGAGTGGTAAAAAAGGTAAATTTAGCCCTTAAAATTAGGAGTTACAACCTTCCATTTGCCCTAATTTTCAAGAATCGGTTTTATATAAGTGAATCCTATGGGACAAATACCATATTTATAAAAGAGGTATAATAAACTAATAAAAATATCAATAAATGATAGGTATGTTAAATAAGTGAGACATTTTTTTATATTCACTCCATAAGTCACCTTATATACATGCAAGGGTGTAAACAAATAAAAGTACAAATAAAGAGGAGGTATGGTAAATAAATAAAAATATAAATAAAATAGACGTATGGTAAATAAATAAAACCTCTTTTTATATTTAGTTCATAACCGTCTTTCTATTTATGAAGGCTCAAAAAAGAGGTTGTATTTAAGTGAATCCTATGGGCCAAATACCATATTTGTAAAACAGGTATGGTAAATTAATAAAAATATAAATAAACGAGAGGTATAGTAAACAAATAAAACAATTTTTTTATATTTACTCCATAAGTCACCTTATATTTACGAACACTGAAAAAATGCCTTATATTTAGGTGAAACCTATGGGAAAAATACTATGGGCCAAATACCATGGGCTAGATTATTATTAGTACCATGCAAAAAACGTTATTAACCCTAATATTAGTATTAATAAAAATAAAAATAGCACATGGTATTGACCCATGGTATTCATGTGAAATGTAACCTATTTAAATGGGGGAATTAAACCATCATAGATCCATCTTTGCTCTAGATCTACTAAGCCCCGAGAGCGGTCAAATATCATGAAATGCAAACTAGCATAGAGTGAAAAAATATTTGATCCCTCTCAGGCTTGGTGGATCAAGAGTAAAAATGGATGTTGTAATCTAATGTATGCTAAACATTTTAACCTGGTTAAAATAAAAAAAAAAATAAAAACCAATTATTAATTTGATTAATTTTTATAAATTACTAATAGTAATTTTTAAGCTCTAGGTTTATGATAACCCATGCTTTTGACCCATGGTAATACCATGGTATTCATGTGAGCATAAATTATTTAAACGGGAAATTCTATCATCTTAGATCCATCTTAATTCTACGTCTACCAAGTGCTGAAGGGATAAATAGATTTCATCCCCCTAAGAGTGGTAGATGTGGAATTAAGATGGATATAGGTTGGTTTTTATAATAATGAAGATATTAAATAGACTTAGTAAATTATATTGTAAAAACATCTTAAGGTGAATGGTTAAAGCTACATTTAGTCACTTTAGAAAATTTAGTAAAAAATACCAATATCTCCATTAATATTGGTTTTTAACTTCTTTTGATTTAACAAAAAAAATTCAAAACAATGAAACCTTGTCACTCTTTCCGCATCACTCTCGTAGAAGATTTCTCACCAGTTTCCAAACATTCTTAATATGATATCTTCTGTGCTACTCTTTGTTTTTTCCTAATGATCTATAGGGGTCGGAGCCACTGCACCATATTTTCCTAAAAGGTGGAGATTGTTCACCAAAAAGGAAATTAATCTACATGTTACAAGGCTATTAAAATGAGTGACGTAATTAAATTTTATTACTTAATTGAAGATTTCCAATTAAAATAATAATAAATCTACATTTATATATTCATATATTGATTGGAAGGATTCTCACAATGGTCACTTCTTTCAATTAGATCCCCTTCAAGCCCTTGGGATACCTAATAATTTCTTATAATATAGTTGGGGCTTGCTACTTGTTGGCATGTTCGGATAAACAAACTTGATATGTTTTTCTTTATCTTGAAGTTGGAGTCTATGGAATAAGAAACAAAATTGATAACTTGAAAAATGTGGTAGCTTGACAAAAGTTGTAGAGAAAAGATTAATCTCTCCTGCCTTGACAAAAATCATTGTCAATATCAACACCTACAAGAACTTTGTTGTGGAATATTTTCAAAACTAATAGAAGGATATGAAAGAGTGTATTGTAAGAACCATGACAAACATGGCCACTGAAACTTGGAACATTGTTTTTAGGAAGTCAAAATTATGTTTCTTTTCTCCAAACATGTATGTTAGTATATTACAGTTTAATGGATATGTTTTCTTATTATAATATATGGTTTCATACTTTACCAAAACATTCACCAAGACTTCACAATGTTTTATTATTCAGTAAAAGATTTGCCAAGATCTTACAAGATTTTATAATTCAATGAAAGATTCTCCATCAATGTACAAGATAATATAATCTGGTGAGAGATTTGCCAAAACAATTATATATACATATTATATTATTGATAAAATCGCCTCCCATTTTTCTTATGTATCATGGGGATTAGCCCATTATAAATTTGGGGTGGTTAATAAAATTTTCCCTGACCACTACTAAGGCATAATACATAGTTGCCTTACATGCTTGCAAAGAGGCAATTGGGTAAAAAGATTTCCTAGGTGAAATTGAAAGGATGCAAGACAAGGTGAAAGTATTTTGTGATAGTTAAAGTGATATTAATTTGGCAAGGACTCCAACTTATCATAGTAAGATAAAACATATACATGTTAAATATCTTTTTGTAAGAGAGGTTATTGATGAAAGTGGAGTGGTGGCTCTAAAAAAGGTCCTTACAAAGAAAAATTGTGCAGATATGTTCACAAAACTAGTCATCTCAGAGAAGCTAAAATAGTTCGTAGCTTCTCTTGGCTTGCACGAAAGGTGATGCATATTTTGGGAGTGATATATCAGGTAAATTTTTGTGAAAGTGGAGATTGTTAGAAGTTACCAACTGTTTCCCTATATTCTTGGGATAATAGCTAAGATTGGTTCCTTTGGTTTGGTTTGCTTTTGCTAATATAAGTTCTTTTGAAAGAAGATATGTTCTTTTCCAAAGAAAAGTCAATGCAACTTATCCAACAAGGATTTGGGTTGCCATCTTAAGACACTAGTAGAAAATAATAAATTAGTGACTATGTAACTAAAAAAGTTAGTCACCACAACTTTTGTAAGTGAAATACCACCAAAAATGAGCAATCTTAAGTGACCAAACTAAAAACGGCTATTATAAATCACTAATTTAGTTGCGGGTTAAAATATGTCACTAGCTGGGAGGACAATGGTGAAAATGCGTCTGCAACTTTTGGGATAGGGTTTCTAGTCTCCCTGCTATGGCGCCGTACTCTGCAAACTGTTATGCCAACAAACGCTGACCCAGTTTGCATACGGGTCATTATACTTGTTGTTCTCTCAGAATGGCAGTGTCTTAGGGGGAGGCTCTCAATGCCTCCCCCAACGTCAACATTGATATGCCTCAAAAGATGTCAGCCAACTCAAACCCACCTACTGAAGGAAATGTACCATGCTCTGCAACAGGCCACAAACAGCAGGACAACAATACTCAGAAGATCCCACCGGGCGATAAGCCAGACAATCCAGAGGAAAAAACGATGGAAGCACAAGGCACCACGGAGGCACCTAAAGCCACCTCTGCGACCTATAGACCAATGGCAACGGAATGTCGCAAAATCGAGCTACCGAGCCACAGGATCAATGGTGAGATCCAGTACATGAGAGACCACACGCTGATTGGCAAATTTGTTGGGTTCTGGCCAACTAAAAAAGCTCTACATGGATGCATTAGGGCCAAATGGAAGCCAAAAGGGTAGGTAACACTGTAACTTGGACCTAAAGGATTCTTCACTACCATTTTTACCTCCCTTGAAGACAAGAATCGCGTCATGGATGAAGTCCCCTATTTTTTCTACTCCTTTAGTCTCTATCTCCGGGACTGGATCGAAAGATTCAACCTGGATAAAGAAGACTTTAGCTGGGCACCTGTCTGTGTCCGACTCTATTCTCTACCTCTGGAATATTAGGACGAAGAATCCCTAAAGGACATTGGCAATGGCTGTGGTGAATTCATTGAAATTGCAAAAGAAGCAAAGCTCAGGCGGTACAACTCCTATGCTCGGATCTGCATCTTCATGTGCCTCGTGCAAGCCCTCCCCGACTTAATAAGTCTCTCTCACGATGACTATGAATGGGTGAAAACCATAGATTATGAACATGTGCCTTTTAGATGTAGGAAATGCCATACCCATGGCCATTTATTCTATGATTGTTCATTGAGCACGCCCCTAGTAAGCCCTCGGACCCTGCCTCTGCCCCTGATGTTGAAGGCTTTAGTAAAGTCCAGAACGAGTGCCACCATAACAAGAAATCCCCTCCTCTGAACCCCAAACACCCCTCTCAAGCACCGACCCCTCCCTCTACCAACAACAATTTTGAAGCCCTAGCTACCCTTGTTTCTGATACCCCCCTCTCGGAAGCCATCCCTAAACCCCCGCTTAACCCGATGCCCTAATCCAGCTCTAGCCATCTTCGCAGCATGGAGGTTGACAATGCTGAAGCTAATGAGAGCCAGATCACTCCCATGGAAGATGAAAATGAAATGGTCGATATAGGAGACCTAGATAT
>APFE031004099.1:4297-17331 GCA_000404065.3 Pinus taeda | reverse complement strand
TTTTAACTAGCTCAAAGAAGAAAATTAATATAGCCAAGATTAGAACGAACTCTCATGAGCTCCATAGTGAAACGCGTCTTTGGGCAGTTCCTAAAACACCATGTATGGAAAGGTTCTGCCATCTTTGTGAGAATACGGACATTGAGGATAAAAATCACTTCCTCTTAGAGTGCCCTGCATACAACCACATTAGATCTCAGTTTCAAAATCTTTGTTGCAATACTGACCTTCCTAGCCTTTTACGATGTCAAAATTACAGTGAGCCCTGGAGGCTTCTCTCCAAGCTTTTTGAGCATAGGAATAAAATATTAAATCAAACTAAATAATTGGTTTCTTTAGGTCTAATAGACCAAGGTTTGGTCTCAATGGATGTTAACCACCACCACCATCATCATAAAATATTAAATCAAAACTAAATAATTCGTTTCTTTAGGTCTGATAGACCAAAGTTTGGTATCAGTGGACGTTAACCACCACCACCACCATCATCATCATCATCAAATTGACATCAAATCCTTAAAAAGATAAAATCTATGAATAAAAAAAAATTATTTGTTTTTAACCATTTTATATTGTGATTTTATTTTTTAACCTTTTTATATTGTGATTTAATAAGATGTCACATATTGACTTTGAATTTTGTTCAATATGAGTTTATAATATTTTTGAGGTTGAATACTATAATGATCACTTAAATATAATGAAGATTTTTGGAATTTATTTGAGAAATAAAATATTATATTGTTAGATATATCATATTTCTAAAGATTTTTGGAATTCAATGAGAAATGAAATATTATATTGTTAGCAACATCATATTTTCTGAAGATTTTTGGAATCCAATAAGATATGAAATATTATATTGTTCCATATAACATATTTTCTGCAAACTTTTGGAATTCAATGAGAAATGAAATATTATATTGTTAGCAACATCATATTTTATGAAGATTTTTGGAATCCAATAAGATATGAAATATTATATTGTTCCATATAACATATTTTCTAAAGACTTTTGGAATGCAATGAGAAATGAAATATTATAGTGTTATATATGACATATTTTTATAAAGCTTTTGGAATTCAATGAGAAATGAAATATTATATTGTTAGCAACATCATATTTTATGAAGATTTTTGGAATCCAATAAGATATGAAATATTATATTGTTCCATATAACATATTTTATGAAATATTATATTGTTCCATATAACATATTTTCTTAAGACTTTTGGAATGCAATGACAAATGAAATATTATAGTGTTATATATGACATATTTTCATAAAGCTTTTGGAATTCAATGAGATATGAAATATTACATTGTTAGCAACATCATATTTTATGAAGATATTTTTGGAATCCAATAAGATATGAAATATTGTATTGTTCCATATAACTTATTTTCTCAAGACTTTTGGAATGCAATGAGAAATGGAATATTATAGTGTTACATACAACATATTTTCAGAAATTTTTTTGGAATTCCATGAAATATTATATCCTTTAGAATAAGGATATTATATATTTGTAATGATTCTCTTAAATACAAAATATTTTCTAAAAACTTTTGAAATTCAATAAGAAATGAAAGATTATATTATTAGATACATTATATTTGTGAAGACTTTTGAAATCCAAGAAGAAAAAATATATTAAATTGTTAAATACAACATACTCTTGGAATCCATTGAAAAATGAAATATTATATTGTTCGAGTTAACATATTTTTCTGAAAAGTTTCTACATCCATTCAGAAATAAATTATTATAACATACTCACAGTAAACAAGACCCCAGTTTTCACAAACTCGCAGTAATCAAGACCCCACCATGATCGTGGTCCCGATTTTCCCGGTGTGGTTTCACCATCGTCACGCCAAAGAATGAAGTGCTCATGTTTCACACCCACAATGCAATGAACCAATCCTTTCACAAAATTAAGTGGCGGAGAAGAAAAGCAAGACTTTTGGAAAGGTGAGTCGTCAACAAAAGAATCCACAGCGCATGTGATGGAAAGTTGCAGACGAGAGAAAAGAGAGTACAATATTGAGTTGTCCTCTCATTATTTGTGTGCGATTTCTCTAAGAATACATGCAATGAATCTCTAAGAATCCTCACGGCAAAGAAAGAAGTGTGCTGGAATCTCTAAGAATCTCTATGAATACATGCAATGAATCTCTAAGAATCCAAAATTAACTTTAACATAATTATTAAACTTGAAAATTTATTTTTCCAAAATTCTTACCTAGTAGACTAATACATGCATATTCTAAAGTTATCTATCTACAATATATCAAAATAAAATTTAAAAAATAAATCTCAAGGCACTTTTTTTTACTACTTTCTTAGCCACCGCCCCAGGTAAGAGTAAATTTTTTCATAGTAGACAAATAAATATTCTAAACTTAGTCATATACAATATATCAAAATAAAAACATAAACATATTTGAAAAAAAAAAACTCAGTCCATTTTCTTTTTTTCTGCTTTCTTGCGAATCAACCAAGAGTAAAATTGAAATATAAAAATTTTCCATTTTCATAATTATTTTTATTTCCTTTATTTTTGGAGTGCATCATTCTAGTGAATTCTGAACATGGCAATCCCTTCATAGTGTCTAGGCTTGATTGGAAGCCTAGATTAGAAATAAGTCTAAGCCAAGCCCAAGCATATCTAATAGTTTCAATCTTCGACGAGAAAGTCCAAGCGAGCACAAATGACCATGGTGTGTTGCCTCATAAATCCATAGAAAACACTCATATGTTAAGAAGTGTTTTCTTTCTCTCGAGGATGTGCCTAAATGAACTAATGACCATGGTGTGTCGCCTCATAAATCCATAGAAAGAATACATGCAATGAATCTCTAAGAATCCACAACGCGTGTGCTGGAAACACATGGGAGAAATTCACTACTCTTTTCTTTCCTGTATATCACGATGCATTCTCACTTGTATATGCCAATTTTTAAAGTAAGTTATTTTATTTTTATTAATAAGCTAGTCGAAAATTATTTGCGAATACAATTATTATAATAATTAGTTTTAAACTAATCATTATATAATTAAACCTACATGATTATGAGTATTAATGCGAGGCATATTAATAAAGTCAGTAAGAACAACATTTTCTACGTTTTTTTCTATAATCTTGGGCTCTTATCATTTATGGATTGATTTTTCAAGTGTTATTTTCTAATATTATTTATATATTTTGTTTAAATTTTAATTTCAATTTGTGTGATTATAAAGAGGTGATAAATGTTCGTTAATGAAAAATAAATAATGATAATAGATGATCTCTTTTATAGGGTGAATTAAACATCTCAAGTTTTCTATACTATATGGTGTCATTAGTTGCCACAAATGTAATTTGGTAATAAACACAGATAAATGTTCAAGAATGAAGGTAGGCTCAATTAATAAACTTACTCATGGGAAATCCATCATCTTACTACTTAGCATAAGCCAAACCACTACTTCAACAAAAATGAATATGATACATAAAATGACGATCACATATGTTCTTTGTAATTCATTGGCTAAAACCCACCTTAAGTTTGAAACTACCTAAGTAGGTTGAGTTAACCTAATTAACCACTTACCCTAAAAAATTATATTTCAATTTACTTGTTTCAATAAAATTGCAATTGAAGTGATGGTTTGTGGAAGATGAATTAAAAATTTAAGATGTGTAGCTAATGTTCGAATCCTCTTATTATGAATTTTCAAAAATGGTCTATCAATATTCTAAATTTAAAATAACTGAAATTTATGAAAATAACTGACATATGAAAATGAGAGGATAAGCAAATGAACGCACCATCCAAAAAATGAACACAAGGTGTTTCCATAGAAATATAATGTAAGAGAAAACCCACGGGGGCTTCACTCAATTAACCTCTTGCATATCACTTTCATTTGTGGCATACTAAATAATACCCCTAATTTGACTATGAAAGGAAAATACCTCTAAAATCGCATTATTTAATCCCCTACCAATACAAACTTAATAAACCTTTCCAATTTAAAAAATCCCTACTTTCACTAGATATTGTAGGTGTCCATTTTTCATTAACATTTTTCATACCCGTTTATAGTTTTTCATTAACTTTGAGCTCCATTTTTTATACTTACCCATATAAGAACCCTTTACCCCCTCATATATGCTTCAGTCATTTTTTCCTCAATATATACTCAATATGAACACATCTCGTATGGTATTTCTCCCCCAGTGAAGCCTCTGTGAGAAAACCCAACTAGATGGTGAGGCCTATACTCTACTCTCTTTTATTTATTTATCAAAATGAAAATACAAGGAAAGAGAACTCGCTATGGAGTTTCTAGTGGTACTATGGATTGAATGACTACTACAAAGTCTTATACTTCCTTCTTTATGCTCTCAAATCCTACTCTCTAGATGCTCTGCTCAAATATAGCACATTGATAAAAGAATGTAAGGTCTTCCTCTCTTCCTCACAAACCCAATATTTAACTTAGTCTAGTAATCATCTAGGCTTAAAAATTTTGTATCTCAACCCTCAATTAGTATTAGGATTTCGGACCTTCTAGAATCTTCTTAAAATTCATCATGTGGGTAATGGGGGATGGCTGACATCCACTTGGTTTGCATAAAAACTTTAATGGAGGTGATTTTTGAAGTGTTGTTAGGGTCTTTATGTATAAAAAATTATCGAGGGATCATGAGCTATGCTCAAAAATATTTGAACCCAATTAGTGCCAATTGGTGAACCGAAATTGCGGTGGAAAGTTCCAAGCCATAAATATTGAGGTAAGGACTTGCCACTAAAATAGGTCATGCAAGCCAATTCCTCCAAATTTCGACCTAGAAATTACCAAGATAGTTGAAAAATATATATAATGAACCATTCTAGATCATACAAACCCATTTACGGAGCCTTTTAGTCCCCAAACGTTTTTTAGTGAACGAGGTGAGGAAAATGTTCCTCTATCCTCTCCCTAGTGTAAGATTTTTTCCTACTTCAAATTTTTCCTTTCAACTTGATCTACCAAAGGGCATGCAATGAAAATTTATATATTCTACTAACTTTCGTTGGGTTTCTAGTGCTAAGTTATCTATGGTAGGTATGATTTTCTCCTTATTTTCTTGATCAACATAGAAGGCTCACAAAGATTCATATTCTCCACCTTTACTAATAAGTAAATGTGCATAAATGGATTTTGAAAATGAGTAGAACCATCTTGGGCAGGGCATGGACCAAAATGTTTATTACTTTGGTTTTCATTTATTTTTGAAAGAAAATGATTAGTTTAGATTACTCCATATAATAAGGACTATATGATAAATTCCTTAGGAATTCAATTTAAATAGATTCATTTTCATGTGGAATCCACCTTTGATAAAGGGAGAGGGAACATAATGTGTCATCCACCTTTTGTAAAGGGAGAGGGAACATTAGTATTTTTTTATTTTTTATTGTAAAAACTCTTTGTCCACTAAGATACTTTTTTAGTTTTTGAGAGTAATAATTATTTAATCATATACTTTCTTAGTGATTGACAATGATCTATCAAGTATTTAAACTTTTGAGAAAACAATAGTGTTGGCATTGTGGATAATGTTTTTTCCTCGATGGAAACCTCTTGACAAACATATCCTTGATGTAACTTGGTTATAATTTGATGATTATAGAGCCTATTACACATGACATGATTGATGGTACATGTGTTATAGGTACTTGGCAATTTAGTTATATAATGCATGGAAAGCGTGAAGTTTGAAAGGTACACGCGATCCGTGTGAAGAAGAGTCACATACATACGTAGGTTCGGTGAAATAAAGTCATGTACATAATCCAAATGATGGAAAACAGGAAACCAAAAGCTACTACCATGGTAATTTCCTATAGTACTGTGGTGGAAACACCTATTTGATCCAATCAAAAAAATACCATCAACATTACCAAAGGATTTTCTTGTGGTATTGGCAAAGGAAAAAGCTATATAAGGAGATGAAGATCAAGGAGTTAAGTGTGAAATGAAATGGTTTATTCTTGTATGATCTGATTTTGAATAGGCGTGTACCAAGGAGAAAGCAGAAGGCTAATATCTAAAAGATCTAAAGTTTTATTGAATGTATGCTTGATTGATTTGCTTGTTGAATAATGTTTAAATGACGAATAATGCAAGATCTGTGATTATGGTAGAACTATGATTATGAATATATACATTTTCTAAGATATTTATGTGCATAGAGATCTAGGTTTTACATGTGATTTGTAGTGAAGTTTTGATTTAGTAATTTAAATATTTGTACATTGTTTTTCTTCTCGATAGTCGTTGACATATACAAATATGCCCCGCAATAGTCGTGTATGTATTATGAAATAATTTTTTTTAGATTACTTGTTGACTTGGGCTTTGGTATTCAGTATTTTGAAATATATACGTGAATTTTACGCATGATAGGTGTGTATATATGAAATTTGGTTATTTGAAGTCACATATATATTCCAAGGTTTGAATTTCAACTTGATGAGAACAATTGATGAATTATATCTTACTTGTTGTTATGCGTCAATGATGTCTTGATAAGAATGATCTGTATTTGACAGTATGGATGTGATTGACTTGGTTGTGGCTTATTGATTAGTGATGATGCTACAAACTTGTGATTGGGTATTCAGTGATTGAATGATGTAGTGATTTAGAATTTTTACTTAGTGATTCAATGGTTCAGTGATTTAGTTTGTTTTTATTCAGTATTCAGTAAAATGAGATATTCAAGTAGGATTTATGCATAGCAAGTGCATATATATGTAGGTTTGGTTCAGAGAATCCATGTATATATATTGAATTCAATTTGACGAGGGTTTGCAATGACTCCACATTGATTCTACGATGATTGTTTGGTATCTAACAATGTGATTAATTAATGAATGGTTGACTATTAACTTGAATGTTTGATTGGTATTGATCAGTTATTTGTTGATTGATAACTTGGGATTGGTTCAATATTAAGTTATTTAGTTTATTTGTGATTGGTATTCAATTTTGATTCAATGATTGTATTAAGTTTCAGCTTATTATTGGTGTGGGTCCGGTGTGAAAATTTGATGAAAGGTGGCCTACAAGTTTTCATGTGTATTTGAGACAGACAGATCTAGAATGAAAATTACGAAACCTCGTCAACAAAGGGTGTTGAGGGTTGAAACCTTCAGTAAGGGAGTTGGAGCTTCCTTCCAGTAGTAGCTAGAAAACTTGTTGAGGGGGTAGGTGATACCTTTGAGCAATAGCTAGTGAATGAGATTAGAGGGTTGTAGCTCCCTTCTAGTGGGAGCTAGAGAACGAGTGGAGTTCATAGCCTCTTGCAAGTGGGTTCCTGCATGCTGGTAAAAGTCTTCAATATTACAAAATTGTAATAATATTTTATTTATAAAAAAAGAGAGAAGACAAAGATGACAATAGTAGTGGTTTTCTCCCACATGGGTTTCCACCTAAAATCTCATAATCCTTATGTGTTGATTATGTGTGATGGTTTATTTTATCTTAATAATCATGTTTACTACTTAATTAATGGACAATGAAATAATTATGCAATGGTTAAGTTAATAATTATGTAATGGTTAAGTTAAAAACTTAGTAATTTGTATATACACAGTTTGCATTCACTGAAGTTGTGTACACATGCAAGTTGTCTGAATAACAGTAGCATACAAAGTTTTGAATTTGAAATCAAAGCTTAAAGTGAAATTAAAAATATTGATTCACTCCCCGCCCCCCGCCCAAGTATTTTTCCTAACAATTCGTATCAGAGCAGGTCCCTCAAAAGAATCTTGATCACTTAAAGGGATATATAAAGGGTGAAGCAAGATGGAAGGAGTATTTTCTACAAATCCACCTTTGTTTAATGGGACTAACCTTATGCTTTAGAAGGTCAGGATGAGATCATATTTGCATTCACTAAGAGCTTATGTATGGAGAGTTGCTAAAGATGGATATCAATATCCAAACTTTACTCATCATAAAATGCCGAAAAGCAACAGTATGAGAAAAATTCAAAAGAAGTAAATGTTATATTGGGAGGATCAGTAGAATCCTAATTTGTGAAAGTCATGATACTAAACACCGCTAAAGTAATATGGGAAATGCTTGACCAAAGATATGAAGGTGACACTAAGGTAAAAAAATTCTAAACTTCAATCATACAGAATTTAGTATGAAGAATGCTTGATGATGAAATCATTGTAATGTTTTTTTCATTAGAGTATACAATATTATTAACACAATGAGAGGATTCATTGATAATATTGAAGATTTTTCTATTGTTGAAAATATTTCGAGATCAATAACTGAAAAATTCGATGCCAAATTATGTGTCATTGAAGAAATGTATGATTTGAAAAGTCTCACTCTAGAACAAATTCATGGGATCTTAACAGCTTATAAGATGAGAAAGTGGAAACCATAAGATATTACAGAAGCAACCTTCAAAGCCACATACAAAAGGAAATCAAAGGAAGAACCTAGAGATACAAGCTACATTTCAGATGAGGAAGAAGTTAACTTTGTGAGAAAGATGCAAGTGGGAGTTCGTAAATTTAAAGGTAAACTTCGCTTTAAATTTTTTACTTGTGGAAGATTAGGTCACTATGCATGCAAGTGTCCATATAAAGAAAATTGTGATAAGAAAGAAAATGGTAATGATGTTTATAAGAAAAATGTTAAAAAGAAGTATTCTGCCAAGAATTTTTTTTATTCTAATTAGGAGAGTCAAAGCACATATGATGATCAGGAAGATACAAATTCATATTTTGACACTATAATGAACTAGTGAATTAGATAGTTGCGAAGAACATGATTAATGATAGCATTGAAATAAATTGATAGACTCAAGAATGGAAATAAAGATCTAGAAATGAAATAAAGAAGTATGGTCAAGGAAATAAACATGTAAAATATTCAATTAGAAGCATCCAATAGAAGAATATAAGTCTTAGAAAAGTGACTTCAAGAAAAGGAAAGGCATTGTGAAAAATTAGAATCGGAAGTCGTGACTCTAAGGGAAGATTACGAGAAAACAAAAAAATGGGTAAAAGCATCTGAATTACAAGATAATATTATCAATGAACAATTCTCTCCTCTAATCAATACATCCATTGGATACAACCACATGGTTTCATATCAACAAGACAATAACAAGGAATAACACAAATCTCCTTAAAAGAAAATTAAATCAAGTTCATCAAGATCGATCTCCAAGTATAAGAGATGGTTTTATGGATATTTTTTTTCTTGTAACTCATTTGGGCATAAGGGAACTGGTTCTAGGTCAAGCATTTGAAATGGAAGCAAGCTATCGTCTAGTTCCACGAGATGGGATAAGTTTGAAAGAATAATTAGAAATTGCAGGAAGATTCGGAGGAAGAAGGTGCAACAGTTAGAGATGTAGGGAAGATAGACCCTACTACAATCTAGTGTACTTAATGCATACTTCTAATAGAGACTATAGAAGTAAATGAGATGTATGCAACCTCATGGGAAATAAATGATGATTACTAGGTCCACATGATCAATGGAATATTATCTCAAGGGGAGCTATGCATGTGTGCCTTAATGATGATGATTCCATATGTTATTATGTTTGTCTGATAAAGTGACTATGACTAGGAATAAACATATTTAGGGGGAGATGTTGGTAGGAAAAATAAACATTCCATATTTTGTACATGTTTCTTATGAATGAAAGTCACATATATATGTGGTTATTGGCTTATACAGTCACATATGCTTCTCTGTGGTGATAAAGAAGTGGCTCAAATTTAGGGGGAGCTTTTCATATGCCTCCATTAGTTCATTATTGGAATTTTGATCTAACAATGGTCTATTGCAGTTTGTTGATGATGTCCTTATAGAGATGTGTGAAATAATATTGGTTCATGATGAATGATGAATTGTTGCAATTTTTTATCACTACTGTCAATCTGTCTCTTTGTTGTTGGTGAGAAGGATATAATGTGATCAAATTTGATGATGAAAAGTTGGCACAGGTTTAGGGGGAGCATCCTCTATGCATCTAATGGCTCATTGTTGGCATTATGGTCTCTTGAGCACTCCTTATTGCATGATTTTTCCTATGATGAGTTCATGGTTGTTACTGTTGTCATCAATCCTATTATTATTCACTACTAGAAAATATATGTGCTACTGTCACTATGACATGGGTTATCAGTGATGTTTGGATTGTAGGTTATGAAGTTATGGATGGTTCCTTATTGTATAAATAAGTCTTTGTGATGCACTTGATGAGGAATATATGTATACTATCCTTACTATTGATGTTGGTTGATAATCAATAAGTTGTTAATCTATTACATTCTACTTAATGTCTTGTGATGTTGGAGGTTCCCTTAGTTGTTGGTGCGTGGAGAAAAATTGTATATGCTTCCTATGGTGTTGTGGTCCAATATATTGATATGATCTTGCTACTTGAATATTGTGGGTCTTCCCATATATGTAGAATGTATGTTGACCTTGATGACAAGAATTCAAGGAGATTAGTTGCTAACAGAACCTTATTGCAAAAATCTTATGTTGTTGCTATAATTGCTTAGTATGCTTAGATATATTGCATCTTTGGCCACATGATGATGCTACATAGTCTTAACTACTTGATTTCTTCATGATGATAAGGATGTTCTTGATGCTTGTGATTGTGTTGCATATGCCCATTTGGAGCATGGTGGTTGTTGATGAGTATCATGGTTTCTCTACAAAGGATACTTCATTGTTGAGATTCTTGTTTATGGTTATAGATGTCATGTATGTCTCTTGATGTAAAGGTCATGAAAACACCCATGTCATAATCATTGTAAAACTTAGTCATGTATGGTTTATTGGGATTAGGTCATGCTATGTACATAATCCCATTATTTTGGGTGATTGATGTAAAATTTTGGGTCAAATGTGTAACCCCATTATGTTGGATGACTAATCATAAAGTCATTGATTATAGGAAATTTCATGAATAATCAGGTATTTAATTCATGAAGTCTTGTACTTTTATTGCATATCTTTAGAAGCTCTAGCATATGATGAGGGGGAGCAAGGTCAGTATGCATATTTCATGATTCATATTAATAGATCCTTACAAACGGAAGTACTTCATTAAACCTAGTTTAGCCCTTTTCCCTTGATGTCAAAGGGAGAGAGAAGACTATGTGTTTGCAGATGGTTTGTTTACAGGTGGTTTCCAAACACCAACGAGGTTGCCAAAGTCTAAAGGGGGATATTTTTGGCATTATGGCTAGTGTGTTTCCCTTGATGGAAACCTGCTTGAAAAACATATCTTGTTTGTAGGTGGTTTCCAAACACCAAAGAGGTTGTCATCAAGTCCAAAGGGGAAAATTGTTCGCATTATGCTAATGTGTTGTCCTTGATGGAAACCTACTTGAAAAACATATCCTTGTTGTCAACTTGGTTATAATATGTTCTTTATAGAATTGTTACATATGACATGATTAATGGTACAAATGTTATAGAGAATTGGAAGTTTAATTACATAATGCATGGAAAGTGTGAAGTTTTAAAGGTACATGCGACCCCTGTGAAGAAAAGTGGCATATATACACAATTTCATTGAAAAAAAGTCGCGTACATACTCCACACCATGAAAAACAAGAAACCATGAGTTACTACCAAGGTAATTGCTCATTAGTAGCAGCAACCTCTATTTGATCCAGTCAAATGAATACCATCAACATTACCAAAGGATTTTCCTGTGGTATTTGTAAATAAAAAATATATATAAGGACATGAAGATAAAGGAGTTAAGTGTCAAATAAAATGGATTATTCTTGTGTGATATGATTTGGAATAGGTGTGCACTAGGGAGAAAAGATAAGGCTCAAATCTGAAAGATTTGAAGTTGTATTGATTATATGATTGATTGATTTTCCTGTTGAAAAATGTTTAAATTAATAACAATGAAAGATATGTGATTATGGTAGAACTATGTATATATATATATATATATATGCTGAGACATGTACGTGTGCAGAGATCTAGGTTTGACATGTGATTTGCAGTGAAGTTTTGATTTAGTAATTTAGAGATTCGTATGCAGTTTTTCCTCTGTAGAGTCACGTACATACATGGATATGCCCCATAGTAATCGTGTATGTATTCTAAACTAATTTGCTTTATACTGTTGTCAGAATTGGGTTTTGGTATATAATATTTTGAAATATATATGTAGGTTTTATGCATGATAAGCACATATATAAACAGATCTGGTTAATTGAATTCACATATATATTCCAGGGCTTGAATTTCTTCTTGAAGATAACAATTAATGAATTTTATCTTATTTGTTGTTGTCCATCAATGATGCCATGATCAGAATGATTTTTATTTGACAGTATGAATTTGATTGAATTGGTTTTGGCTTATTGATCAGTGATGATGTTATAGAATTGCGATTGGGTGTTCAGTGATTCAATGTTGGTATATATGTGATTGAATATTGTAGTGATTCAGAATTTCTACTCAGTTATTTAATGGTTTAGTAATTCATTTGGTATGTATTACTTATTGTTATGAGACGAGATCACAAAAAGATAGAAAAGATAGTTGAACGTCTTAGAATTTAGCCTCTTCGAGGGGGCACCCTCCTTTACATTACACAAATGAATAATTCTTCAATGATTCAAATGACAAAACCTCCTTTCTATATATAGGAGTCTAAGGGGTCACAATATAACCAAGACGACCTAACAAGAATAATATAAAGGCACAAAAATAACAATAGAGAGATTCTATGGGACACAGCAATAACAATATGGGGACAATAGGGGCACAAAAATATTAATAAGGGATAGAACTACAATATTAATGGGGGCATCACTAGTATTATAGGGACCTAACATGCCCCTCTCCTTCCAAAAAGTGTTGTCCTCAATTCTTGAGTAGTTCTGGATGCTTCTATATAAAATTCTCATCCTCCCATGTGGAATCTTCAGCGGATAAGTTCTTCCACTTGATGAGATACTCTGAAAT
>APFE031004098.1:0-83825 GCA_000404065.3 Pinus taeda | reverse complement strand
AATGTGTATACTTATGCCTTGTAAGAAAACTATAACTGCTGAACAAACTGCTGAATTATTTTTTCATCATGTATGGATTCACTTTAGTTTGCCTACTTCCATTATTAGTGACAGGATTCCAGATTTGTGGGGAATTTTTGGTCCAACCTATGGGAGATGATGGACACAAAGTTGAAGAAAAGTACTGCTTTCCATCCGCAAACAGATGGACAAACCGAAGTTGTGAACAGAACCATTTTGCACCTCTTGAGAGGATATTGCAGCAAGCATCCCAAGCTTTGGGATGAACATTTGCACTACATACAACATGCTTACAACCGTGCCAAGCACTCTTCCACAAACACCTCACCGTTTGAAGCTTGTTTTGGTTACTTGCCCAAATCGCCTCTTGATTTCATTCTTGGGAAAGATGTCGCCATTGAGGGACGTAGTGATATTGACAAAGCTCATTCATTCATTGAAAGAATTCAGCAAATACAACGGCAAATTCAAGAACAACTTGAGAAGAGTCAAGGCAAGTAAAAGGAAAGACACGACAAGCATAGAGTCGATCACAAGTTTCAAGAAGGGGATGAGGTATGGCTGTACATTAGTAAGGAAAGGATGCAAGGAGAAGGTAAAAAGCTGAAGCTTATTCGTTATGGTCCATTCAAAATCCTCAAGAAGGTTGGAAATAATGCTTTTCAATTAGATTTGCCTTCCTACATGCAACTGTATTCTGTTGTTAATGTCGAGAACTTACGTTTGTATGAACCTCCTTTGATCGCTGATCATGAAAGCACTGTTCAACTGCCATCTATAGAAGATTTTCACCAGAATTCTTAGATGAGCTGAAAGAAGATACAATCCTTGACAGAAGGACACGCACTTCAAGGAGGGGCAATGTAGATTATGTTCGGGTTGGTTTCAAAGGCAGCAAACCGAACAAGGCAAAGTGGATGGAGGTGGACAGAGTGAGGGCGTTGTACCCTCACCTCTTTAACAGGTAGTTGAAGGCTTTTGAGGTCCAAAAGCTTCCCAATGAGGAGGTGTGATCAGGGGCTCATGTCCCAAGTGTCGAAAAATGCTAAAAAATGAAAGTGCTCAAAATTGACTCGAACCTAAACGAATGGATAGATCTCGTCCTCCCGATTCTGGCACCGCAAACGGTTCGAAAAACGGTCGTCGTATGTGAAAGTTATGTCAAAAACAAAATCGCCCAATAACCCTTAATTTTTGAATTTAAAAAAAAAAATTAAAAAAAAGAATATTCCACAGAATATTCCATGGAATATTCCTTTGGAGCGGGCCAATCAGAAACTGCCACATGGTAAGCCCGGAGGCCGCCACGTGGCCCAGGATGACATCAACAGACCTATGGGCGCATTGTAAAATTTTTGGTTGGCATGGGCAAGGTTTGAACTTATGACCTGCCTGCCACAAGCCCTCCACCTTACCGTTGGGCTATGGAGGCACTGCTGTTAATATGGTGGATGTATGTATTTAAAAACTTTAAATTTTCGTTGGCGGGAAAGGAAAGGGGCCAGCCCCTCCCATACCATATGACCTTGGGCCGAGAACCATGGGCCAAACCTAACCACCAACGCGCAATCCGAGAATAACTGCAACGTGGTCACATGCGGAATTTGTGGGCAGTTAAGGTTCAGTTGGCGGATTATTTGGCGGTCCCGCCATAATTGGCGGAGCTTAACTAAAGTTAGCTGGAGTTTTTTTAGGGGAAACTGACAGTTGGGAGTAAATAGCCATAACTTTGGCTAGGAAAGGCGGTTTTGGACGATTTTTTTTTTTGATTTTGGGTATTTTGGACGTTCTAAAGCCATTGGCACAGGTATTTCATCCATCACAGGTCATTTGCATAGGTTTTGGAGCCGTGAAAGTTCTAGGAGCCACTAGGGCCCAGTATTGTGAAAACTGTTTCAGGTTGCAGGTATCCATTGGAGGTGAACCAGTAGTCAATCCTGAAGGATTCATGTGTTTTGAATCCTATTTTACAGTCTATTTCACCTGTAGAGACTTCTATTTAGCTGTAAATTCATTTTGAGCATTTAATTAAAACGAGGACTGACCCATTTGGGAGCCTTGGACCCAGCAGACGTAGCCCAGGAGGGGTGAACTGCTTCATCAACTTCTTTTGCATCTGTGGTTGATTTATTTTGCGAACAAATTCGTTTTAATGTGTTAAATAGTAAAAGGAAATAATTCTGCTATGCTTGAATGGATCATGAACAGCTGAAAATTTCATTTGTTTCTTTACTGCAAGACATGGGAATCTTTTAAACATGTTTACTACTGAATTGAATACCTTGCAAACCTTTTTCAAGTAGTTTCAAATTCAGATCATGTACTCAATGTGCTCTTCCAATTATTAGAGTATCCATGCAGACTCATATCTCTGGAATATCTTTCATCTAGAACTCAGTGGCCAACTCCCTCTTACGCTTGATCATCAGAGGCTCACTACCTATCAAGAATAGATGGTTAGCATATAAAACCAAAATCAAAGGCATACCTTGGATCAACATTTGAGTTTCAGATTAGAACTGCTTCCAGGCTTCACCAAGTAACTGTAAATGTGAACATGACAGGGTCGGGGAGTTTGTTTCAAACCATGCAATGTTATTTGTAATCATAACACTAACCAAACCAATATACCTATTCTCAAACAAATCAATGTTTTACAATCAAATCGACCAAACCTTATCATCATGTCAACAATTGTTATCTACCAAGCAATATCAAACTTCATCAAGCCATCCACATGATCATAATTATTTTTGTTACTAAATGTAAATGCATGCACTGTTAAACACACATGGGAGCAAGAACAATATGAATGATAAATCATGAGAATACAATTTTTATTAACAAGAGATATACATTTATAGTACATTATGTGACCGTTGGGTTCCACATCCCAAGGTCTCTTGGACTACTTTGTCTATTCGGCTTCCACACTAACCCATTGAGGATTAGGTGTCCAACATTCCCCCCCTTAATCTGAAGGGTTATGTATGAGTCCAAGAAGAGAGCTGTAATACGAAATGTGCAAAAAATGCATGGCAACACTAGGCTGAATGTGTTCTCTGAAATGTTGGTATAAAGGGCGGTGGTTTAAGGATGACCACCAACACTGGAATGCTTAGTGCAGTTCCCAGAACTCTTCCAAAACTGGCAAGAAGCTGAAGTCTTCTGTTAGAGGAAGTGCTCCTATTGATTTGAAGAGGGAAACCTTCAACCAATAGAGGGAGGTCTCACCCCGCATAAAAGGGAGAACTTCAACCTGAAAAGGGAAGTCTCAACCTGTGATGGTTTAAGGATGACCAACAACTCTGGAATGCTTAATGCAATTCTTGGAACTCTTCCAAAACTGGCAAGAGGCTGGAGTCTTCTGCTAGAGGAAGTGTTCTCAATTTTGTTCCTGGAATTCTCCCGACACTGGCAAGAAGCTGAAGTCTTCTGCTAGAGGAAGTGTTTTCAATTTTGTTCCTGGAATTCTTCCGACACTGGCAAGAAGCTGAAGTCTTCTGCTAGAGGAAGTGTCCCATATTACCAACTGAAGGCATCTTCACGGGCATCTGTGTCTCTGGCTACAACTCTGAAACTGGTGTGGCAGGTTGTGGCTCAAGCTCGCTTGATGTGGCTTTGAAGCTTGTAGATGACCATCATTCCCCCCCCTGTCAGATACAAGGTGAGATGATGGAGAAAACTTAGCTGCAAGACTTTTCAATACTCTACAGCAAGTTCTGACATGTGTTTGGAATATCCTCTTGGCTGTTGATGCCCATTGCCAAGAAGCGATCCATCCAAGATGAATCTTTGTTCTTGCAGGACGTTTGTTTCTGAAGCATCTGTGTGAAGAATGACTGGTTTGATGACAGTGCTTACATGGATGAAGATCAAAACAGTGATCTTTCAGATGGCCAACTCGGTCACAGTGTTGGCATTTCACAATCTGTTGTTTTTGTTGTTGCGGAAGAGAGGCAGAGTCTGGAACAGCTGGAGGTGAACTGTCATGAGGAGCAGGTGAACTATCATGAATGAATCCAGCACTCTGAAACTGAATGGGCTTTGAGTAGTCTGGAATATGAAAGGACAAGTCCTTGTCATATCCAAGACCGGTTCTGTGCTTGTTGTGGACAAGTTGTTCCCAAGGTCTGATGATGGGCTTGGGAAGTGCAGACTGAGTTTCTGCATTTGCATGTACAACTGTTGCTTTATTTGAATGAACTGTAACATTATTGACTTGCTGCTGATGGGTGGTTGTCTCAATGTTCTGAACAAAAACAGGTTTAGAATGATGTCTATTTTGATGTAGCTCTTCTTGCTGTAGTTGTGATTCAAGCTGCAAAAAATCGATCTTTTCCTGTGCATTACGCAAGAAGCTCTGAATGTCACAGAGAGTGTCTTTGTTGATGTTGACTATGTTTTCGACACTAGAATGCATTAGTGTGTTCAATAACTCTAATACTCCATAAAGTCTTCCCATTTTATCAACAAATCAAACTCTGTTAAATACACTTATTTTAACCCCTTTTTTTTCAAAGATATTAGAAGTGGCTCCTCTTTCGATTTGCACCAAGTATTGGCTGAATGGTAAAATAATACAACTTTTGGAATAAGGTGATAACTTCTATATACTTTAATACTCCATTTAGAATAAGCTATCTCAATCCAAATTCACAAGAAATATCAAAGATATATGTGAACAAATTATTTTCATCTTCATGGCATTTTCGCAATTGTTGTCTTTCCTGTCAAAATATTGAAACTGTAGTTACTTCAGTTGAAATTAAATCTAAACATGCAGCCGTGTATGTTGAAAAGTTGGAAACAGTTGATGAAACTACAAAAGAAGTTGGAAATGATCCTGAAAACACTTCAAAGGCCCATATTCTTGAGGAGTTGCAACCAAATACAATTGTTGACAAGGAAATACAAAGCTCAGAGCACCAAATGGATACTTCTGGACCTAATTGTGTTCTAGATGGAAATATATAACTACGCCTCCTACTTTCGTACCAAACTAGAAATTCAACCTGTAGAGCTCCAAAATTTTGTGTAGCCTCCGTCAGAAAATTTCATCAACCGAATAGCTTGAATTAAGGAAGCTTTGGTTTCCAAGCTCAAGCTTCCAAATCCAAATAATAAATCCTTTTTTGTTTCTCCTCATTAATGGCGTATGGAAGCAATCATAATTAAAAACACACCATAATGTGAGGACCCTTTATCGTGACACTGTTAGGTGGAAACCCACAACGTGATATGGAGGCAGCGTTACTTAAATTCACATGAGACAGTGTTACTTGAATGGACAACGGTGGTATATGATGTGGACTTATACAGAGAGCAAAGACTAACTTCCAGCAATCTAAAAATGGCTGTTATTGTAAATAACTTTAGAAAGAAGAGCAGGTTTGCTCCGTTTGAAGTTGAGCAAGACAAAATACAATGCTAATAAACTTCCATCTATGTAAGTACACAACAACAATCATACAAAAATTATTCATCTATTGAACGTCATAAACAACCTTTTGTTCTATCGAGCAAATATCCTTGCCAGATAAAACTGTAGTACAAGAACTAGTGATTAAAAGAACAACTAAGCTGAAAGCAAGCTTGCCGAAAGGTGCGATCCAGAATTGATAAAAGATTGATGCAATAAATCTGAATTGATAGCGTGGACGGAAGTGTTGAAGACGCAGTCCATTCTCCAGCAGAGCTCTGAGAATCGATTAGCAATTGAATCGATTTGCGTCATTCGAACTAGTTCTGTTTATAAAACCCAGAATTAACTTCTTCCATTACATTAACCATTGAAATCGATATTCATACTATCTAAACAGATTTGGATTTTAATTCAACGGATTCAGTATTCCTCTCTGCACGATTTCTTCTGCGTCAGGGTGAGGATACTTGATGACCAAGCCACCGCCTTAAACCGTGTCAAACTTGTTCTTCACGGATTGTGTCGAACAGGCTACAAAGGAGTGTGCAGATCGATATAAAAGGTTAGTGACACCACCACAATATTACATCAAACGTGAGGGTAATCATCGTTCGAAGATGGAGAATGTGATTGCCCAAATTGGGTCATTGATTGGTCTCTTCACTCTCCTCCAAAACTTCCTTCCTCCACAGTTGCTACAATTGTTGAATCGATGGCTGTTCTTGTTTCAGGAGCGTTTCAATACCTATTATGAACTTGACATTCCAGAGTTCAATGGGAATTATGGAGCCAATCCAAACGAGGTGTAAGAGGAAGTGGAGCTCTACTTAGCCAGCCTCGACGCCATTAAGGGAGCCCGGAGACTAACATAATTTTGCGCTAAGGGATCGTGCAGTGTGTATTTCTTAGGCGATACCATAGTGGGGCACAAACTAGTTTGTTTTCATTGAAAAAACGGAGAAAATGGAAGACGATTTACAAAACCACTACGCACTTATTCAAATGAGCAATTATTCAAAACGCAGGTAATGTCAGACGCAGGTGTCAGCGCATCCAGATGAACAGGCTACCAAAGTTTAGCAGAATGCAGGCTACGGTTTAATGCTAGGCGCATGTACCATGTCAGGCGGCGGTTTAATGGAATATGCAGAACAGCAAACGTTCATGGACAGACCTTTAGGCAGACAGAGAGCACAGGTAAGGAATATGACAGACAGGCTGGGGGCAATGTAATACCAGATTTTAGTTGTCAAATCTCACGCTGCACAGAAACACTGGCAGCACTGTAGGAATGCTGGCAATGGAGCGCTCACAGCACTGTAGGGCCAGGTATTCGATGGGAATACCAAGCATTACTCATTATCATTTCAGAGCGCAGATTATTACGATTGAGAAGATTCATAATGGCAGAGAGGGGCCAAAAATGGCGTTGGAAAAATGACAGGTTAGCTGAGAAAATATTCATGAAATGATCTGCACATACACATAAGGGCCATAAAACAAATGGCTCAAAATAATTATGCAAGGCAGAAATACGTCTGCTCCGATACCATGTTAAACACACATGGGAGCAAGAACAATATGAATGATAAATCATGAGAATACAATTTTTATTAACAAGAGATATACATTTATAGTACATTATGTGACCGTTGGGTTCCACATCCCAAGGTCTCTTGGACTACTTTGTCTATTCGGCTCCCACACTAACCCATTGAGGATTAGGTGTCCAACATGCACCATGGATAAAGTCATATAATTTTATGTCATCCATTTATTTAGAATAAAAATCATTGCATACTACAGACCCCCACAAACAAAAGATAAGACAAGACATTCACATTCTCTATAATAAGTCAAACATTATGAAGACCTTAGAAACTTCTTTGCCCATAGAACTCTTCCATCATCTACTCCATTGTAGGTTTGACATATTCCTGGTGCACTCCTGATCTCGTGCATAAGACTTCAGTTTTTGTGACCTATAGGCATAACCGCACCCATAGGCCTTTTTCCGTGCAGTGGTTGGGAGGCTTATAACCGCATCCTTAAGCTTTCTTCCGTGCAGTTGGGGCTTAGACTAGGAGAACCCTTTATCTTCTGAGATCAAAACTTGCCAAAACAACATCAAATGGTTATTCATGATCGGAATCCTTCAACAATCAAGTATCATCTAAATAATTATAGGTGTTAAAAATCTCATGAAGTGTTTCTCCCTCTGAATGAGAAGCCTTTTCAATCATCACAATCAACTTGTCTATCATAATATTTTCATGCTACAACAAAATTGTTAGATCAAAACTATCTCAGGATCTCAGACATATATCATAACAAGTCATCATCATATCATCAAAATTTGTCAAGGATTAGTGTCATATAAGAGTATCTTCATACTTCAAGGATCATAATAATCAAATAAGGTCTTCTAATTCTACCTCATGTCATATTTACTAATCTTTACCAATATCAACAAGAGAATCAATCTTATTGTCACACTTTCATCATGCTTATCTCAAGCATTAACAATAACATCAAGCTACCATACATAAAAAATAATGTGCTATCCTTCTTTATGAAATCCATCATGTCTATAATGAAAGATTCTTTTCAACTATCAAGTGCACCAATATATATCATATGTACAATAAATCAAACTCACTTTCATATTCTTGTCATACCTCAAGGCTTACCTTACCATCCAATATTGAAACTTACATACCTTGTAGTATTCATGTACCTTTGCAGCATGTGACACTTATTTGTCATTGACAGATGTAGCTCTTCTCTTCCTACACTAGCTATATTTTCCTGCACCTCAAATGATCCTCAAGAAGGATCCACTTATCACATCTCATCAGGAGGTTATAAGCAACCACATACTCAAACATTCATGCAGGAAGCAATAATGAAACCAATAATCATAAACAACAATAGAATCACAAAGAGGTAACATAAATCTAAAAGGTACTTATATTAAACAAGAGGAGATCAACTCCCTCTTGAACCAACTTGCCTTCAATATATTTCAACCAACGTTTTCAGCAACCATGCCTAATTGCGACTATCCCATCTAGAGTTACATCAATCCCGTCACAAGTGCTAGAACATCTTCACATTGATCATGTTACAAAACTCAAGTCATTATCTTTTCCCAAGGTTTCATCCAAACCCTAATATCATGATATCCATCAAACCCTAATAACCAAAATACCTACGGTTTCCTTCAAACCCTAGCATTCTTTTAGTTCTCCTCTGTTTTCCCTTGCTTCCATCAGAGGTGTCTTCTTAGGGATGATCTCAATTACTTTTCTTCAGCCCAACTTTGAAACCATGTTAATTTTTCTTAGGGCTTATTGTTCTTTGCTTTAGATAATTGCATTTCATCATTTACATATAGGATTCACCCCACAACATCATATCAAGACAACATTATTCAGCAACATATGCAATTTATATAGAAAGAACAACATCATTATCAATGCAGCGGAACATAAAGGAACAATAGAAGAAAAGCATTCACACATAGAGACACCAAGATTGGTCGGAGAGGGCAAAACCCACTACAGGGAAAACCCTTTCAAATTCTTCTTCTTACTATTAGATTGTCATTAAATGATTTAGCAAAAGAGAGAGTAAAATGATCCATATCTTCAACCATAAACCCATCCAAAAGGATAAACTAAACAACATCCATGAGATGAACCCAATAATGTTAATAATCAAAACCCTGATTTAGAAGCTTGAGATCAACTATCAGTCCCTGAGGTCGACTGCGGAACTTTGCGGTCAACTGACAAAATTTGCAGTCAACTGTAAAACTCAAACCCTAGGTTCCAACCGTACACATGAGCTTGCATGCCTGCGGTTGCAACCAAAATTTTCTTGAAGCATGCCTACGGCTAGAAACCAAAACCCTAGACACAAGTGCAATATTCGAACCATGTAATCTCAGACCTATACAAACCAATCTCCATGACCCAGCCTCAGGCCTGTGTGAGCCAAACCCAAAGAAAGAAGAATGATCCTAATGATGATATAGCCATCCATGGGTGTTGGGTGTCCAATTTCTTCTTTTGGCTGACCTATCCTTTTGTGCACGTGGGTTTTTCTTAAAAAATACACTTTTCCTTGTCCAAATTGAGTGCTTCAATAGTCAAAATTGGTCCTCTCGAAAGTAGGAATCTAGAGGCATGATTGGAATTTGCCACTGAGATACCAACAATTAACACCCAAGAACTTTACTCAAGCTAGTGACAATAATAATTGGGTTAGTGTTATGAAGGTACAATTGAATAAGATTGAGGAAAATGAGTCATGAGAACTAGTTCCTAGACCAAAATACAAGAATGTGATTGGCACCAAATGGGTCTTTAGGAACAGATTTAATGAGGATGGATAAGTACTGAGAAATAAATCTAGATTGGTGTGTAAAGAATATGGTCAATTTGAAAGTGGTGAATTCAAAGAAACCTTTTCTCTGGTTGCAATACTAGAAGCAATCAAATTATTCTTGGCATTTGCATGTTTTAAAAACTTCAAAGTTTGTCAAATGGATGTCAAGTCGGCTTTCTTATTGGAATTTAGAAGAAGAGGTATATATTAAACAACCAGAATCGTTACAACTGTCAAAAAAAGAAAATGATGTGTGTAGATTGAAGAAATCATTATATGGTCTAAAGCAAGCTCCCAGAGCTTGGCACTCAAGACTTGACTATTATATACAACAACAAGGATTGAAAAGTGGAGCAGGAGACAACAAGCTTTATATTAAAATGGATAATCAAAATATGTTAATCATTGTGGTATATGAAGATGATATTATTTTTGGAAGTGATGTTGACACAATGAGCAAAATGTTTGAGAAGAAAGGTAGATAGAATTTCATATGTCCAAGTTGGGAAACTTGTCATTCTTTCTAGGTTTTCAAGTTGTTCAATCTAGTAAAGACAAATTCATCTCCCAAACTAAACACAATAAGGAACAATTGAAGAAATTTAGAATGAAATATTGTGCACATGTTAGCAAACCTATGGTCACAGGATGCAAGTTGAGAAAAGATGATGAACCCCCCAATGCAAATCAAACTATGTACATGGCAACTATTGGCAACTTACAAACTATGTACATAGAAACTATTGGAAAATTACTATATTTGACATCATCAAGAAGAAATATTATGCAAGCAATAGGGTTGGTTGCAAGATTTCAATATGCACCAAAGGAGACACATTTGCAAGAAGCTAAGAGAATATTCAAATATTTGAAGGGTGCTTTGGATTTTGGCCTATGGAATTCAAGAAGCAAAGACTTTACTTTAACAACATGTACAAATGTATGTTAGGCAAAAGTGTTGATGACAAGAAAGTACAAATGGAGTGGAATTCTTTCTAGTAAATTGTCTAGTATCATGGTTGAGCAAGAAACGAAGCTCAATCTTCCTATCCACAACTGAAGCTTAATACATTGCAGTAGTAGCATGTTGTACTCAAGTTCTCTGGATGAAGAAGACTTTGAAGGATACTAAGGTAGAATATGATCTGCCAATATCAATTGTCTATGATAATAAAAGTGCAACTGAAATTTCAAGGAATCCTGTGATGCATTCAAAGAAAAAATACATTCCCATCAAGTATCACTTTCTAAGAGACTAGGTAGTTGGACAAGGTGTTAAATTGGGAATTGGAATACATTGCTACCAAGGAACAAATTGCAGATATCTTTACTAAACCTCTTCCTAGAGAAATATTTGAATATCCTAGACAAAATTTAAGAGTGATATCTCTTCCAAATCATTAGTAAAGGAAAGAATAAGCTCAGGGGAGTATCTCTTTTCCATTTATGTCAAACAAGGATAGATTGCAGACAGGGGGGTTCTAGAGAAGCAATGAAAAATGCTTAGGTTTGTTGGCAATGTAAAAGGTGGAGATTATTAAATGTTTTTGTCATTGATGTCAAAGACAGGGGGAGACTACAAATGTCCAAGATAAATATTGCAAGATGAAGATTGTTGGAAATATGTGTTTGGATGCCCAATTTTCCTTGATGCATAGTTTGGAAACCCTATCTTTGAAGGAATTTTTATTCTAAAAACCTAGGTGAAATGGGAGCATAAGATATGGTTGAGTATCTTATTTTGAGACCTTTGCAATGGCATATGGCACTCCCTCTAACTCCATAGGAATGAGGAAACATGAAAGATTTTGTCAAGTTGGTCCAGTCAAAAAGTACAAGTTGACCCAAACATCTTTACAAGTCATCCCTGTTACCACTCAAACCAGGAGGGGACCTAAAGGGATTCTTAGGAGGGAAACTGCTAGGTTAAGGGCAACTATGGAGGCTTAGCCCACTATCACCACAACTAAGTCTCCCTGCTCTTTACGGACTTTCATCGATGGGAGGAGTCCCGATAGTGTATGGATTCACTTGTGAAGTATATGTCAATGGATAGGTGAGAAGTGTCCCTAAAAACCCTTTCCCCCTTTCCCAATGATAGAGTGAAGGATGGAGCTTGCTTGTTGTTTAAGCAAGGGACTTGGTCCACTAGGGGTAAGGGGTGAGAATTGGAGGGTTGAGGGAGAAAGGATAAGCTTATGAACAAGTTTCTAAATCCCTATAATCCTTGGGAAACTTGGATTCCCATATGGTCCTTGACAAATAGTATTTATTGAGAAGTGGGACAACATTAGGCCAAGTGGACCTAGCCCAGTTTCAGGGATGGAATGTAGCAACCAATGATGTTCCTATCCTAGACATGGTGAGGGGAAAGGACCAAACAAGGATAATTTCTTCAAAAGGTTGTAATGATCCTATTGAGTTCTAGCCTTGGGGATGCCTGAGTACAATTCGATCCTAAAGCTAGTGCTTGAGATTTACAGAGATTCCATCGTTAGAATTGCCTCAAATTTGGAGGAGAGGGAGGGGACCCATCAGTGCAGTTGCCTATAGGAGATCAAATTTTTTCCTTGGGTCAATTCCCGAGAAATTGATGCCCTAGGTAACCTAATGGGGCTTGACCTGGGGAAGAAGGAAAAAATGGTTAAAAGGGGTTGATATGATCACCCTTTTTGAGGGATCAATGCCTATTTAACTTGGGGATATGGAGTCAAGGATAATGATGAGTAAGAACTAGGATTCTTGATAAAGGAGGCCCAGAAAGTCAACTTCATTCAATGTTGAGAGAAATAAAAGAAAAGTGACCTTCAAGCATTTATACTTCAAAGAAAACGAAGCAAGCTTATCGAGACAAATAATATCTAGGACATTTCATTCATATAACATTGGCCCATACAACATTGCATGGAAGGCAATATGAGTAGATTTTTCCTCTGCTAGGTTTTCAGAGGGTGCGACGGCGGCCTCGGCCCTCTGGGCATCTGAGCGGGCTCTGCCTGCCCCCTTCTCGTGACCTGTTCACTTCATTGCTGCGCTACGTCTCCCTGGTTGGGCGAAAGTCATCTGCGCTGCATTTTGGCCCTGTGATTTGATTCTTGGTTTGCAGGGGTGCTGTGGGAATGATTTGAGTTCCCTTGCCTCGTTCCACTGCTGCAGCCATGGGTGATCTCGGGGGTGGGGAATCCTCTCCCACCCCTCCGCTTTCATCTAAAGAATCCTTCCGTCGCTTATTATCACAGAAAGGGAAGAAACGCCCTGCCCCTGAGGTCCTAAAATTCATTAAGAAACTTGAGGAAGTGCCTGAGATAGCCCTGCAAGAAGATCAGCCGATCAAAATTTCCCTCGCCCTTGCTGACAGAGGACTAGTTGGGCAATTTATGGGGCATTGGTCATCTACAAAAACCATGGATGATTGGATTCAACGCAACTGGAGGCCTCAGCTGAAGAACAGTGTGATCTGTTATGCGGTTGGTAGAGGTTTCTTCATTTTCGAGTTCACCACCAAAGAAGACCGAGATCTGGTTTTCAGAAATGGACCGTATTTCATGGGAAATCAGGGTCTGTATCTCAATAAATGGACCCCAGACTTTGATCCCTCAGTAGATGTTCCTAAGGAAGTTCCAGTCTGGGTTCGGCTCCCCAACCTTCCGATCCATTGTTGGAGCTATCAATCATTGCAAAGGATTGGGAACGGTCTGGGTAGATTCATCGACAAAGCAGACAATAAAGGCCAATACACCTGTGCAAGAATCTGTGTGGAAGTTGACTTAGAGGTTGGTCTGCCCGAAGCGATTAAACTTACAGTGGGAGAATGGCATCACTATCAAAAGCTGGACTACGAGCAACTACCTTTCAAATGCAGAACGTGTCATGAACATGGAAACTTCCAACGGAATTGCCCCAAATCCCAGGCCGGGACCAAGGAGGACGAGGAAGGATGGAAAGAAATCAAAAGAGGCAAGGCTATCCCTATACCAACAGAGAAGAAAAATTCTGGATTAGTGGGGAAGCTGCAGACCAATCCAAAGACCAACGAAGACCCAAAAGTTGGAACCTCCTCAGGTGGGAACGCAGAAGCCATCGGGGCTCAAGAAGAAGCTGAAGACAGGATGAAGGAAGTAAAAGAAACTGGTACTGAAATAATCACTCCCCCAGCCTCAGGAGGCAATGAAGAAAATAAAGATAAAGAAGAACATATAAGCCTGGCCTCCGAATTTGATGAAGACTCAAAAGGAGGAACCTATGAATCAGACAGCTCACAAGTCACCCCTATCAAATCAGCCAGGGGTCGAAAATCCAAGAAGAAACTGAGAGAGGAGAAAACCTATCGAGATGTTCTCCAAGGCTCCCAAAAAACTCTCAAGGGAATGATGAATATTAGGTCAGGGCGCAAGCATGGCTCGGCTCCAAAAGGAGCCACATCCTCCCAAGCCAATAAATAATGAAGTACGTCTCCTGGAATTGTAGAGGATTAGGCAGCAAGCTAAAAGAAGACGCCCTGAAAGATATAGTGAGAATGTATTCGCCTGAAATCCTCCTCATCCAGGAGACTAAGTTGGAGGAAACTACCCTCCTCCATGCCAGCAAAACCTTCTGGCGTAAAGGTATTGGAAGTGTTGTCAGTACAAGAGGCGCCTCCGATGGAATCGCGACCTTCTCGGATAGCTCTACCTATGACCTGATTCAAAAAGATAGCTCCTCCCATTGGCTTCTCACGAAGCTCCTCCATAAAGACTCAGGCCACCAAGTAAGTATGTTCAATATATATGCTCCTGTTCTTCCTTCTGAGAAAAAATTCTGCTGGGACTCGATTTTGTCCTATCTTTCGCTGAACAATCCTGAAAACATTATCATAGCTGGTGATATGAAAGTCACTCTTGCTGTCAATGAGAAAAAGGGAGGCTCCCCGGTCAGGGACCCAGCTAGAGAATGGGTTGAAGACCTCATGTTGGGATGGGAGTTGGAGGATATCAAGCCCATTTCTGGGAAGTTCACCTGGTCTAACAAAAGGGTGGGCCCAAACCATATTGCAGCTCGGTTAGACAGATTTCTGGTCCAATCCTCTTTCCTAACTTGCGGTCTGATGGCCTCGTCCAAAATTCTTCCAAATAGCACCTCTGATCACAAACCCATTATTCTTGAGCTTTCCACGGATGAAAATCTTGGCTCTATCCCCTTCAGATTCAGTTCATTATGGCTTCAGCATGAGGGGTTCCAAGAGATGGTTTCAGATGCCTGGAACAGACCTGTTCAAGGTTCCCCTTTCTATGTGTGGGAAGAAAAATTGAGGAGGCTCAAAAGAAGACTTAAGGAGTGGGCTAGAACGCTGAAATCTCCCTCCTCCAAAAGGAAGGTGGCCCTGGAAAGTCTTGTTGCCCATCAATTAACTTTGGAAAATTTTGTTGCTACCCAAGACCTTCTTCAGAGAGAAATTGATCTGCAGAAAGACTTCCACAAAGCAAGTAGGGAAGAAGAAGAACACTAGAGGCAGAAATCCAGAGCTCTTTGGTTACAAGCTGGGGACAAAAATACTAGCTTCTTCCACAAACAAGCTGAAGCTCGCAAGCAATTCAAATCTGTTAAAGAAATTCATCACCAAAATGTAGTGGTTAAGGATTTCGAAGAAATCAAGCGGGCAGCCCACTCTCACTTTAAAGATCTTTACTCTGCCCCCGATGATCCACCAATGGATCCCCATGTCTATCCGATGAATTTGATCCCCCAATGTGTTCAAGATCCTAACAATTCTATGCTGACTGCTCCAATCAGCATGAATGAGCTTAAAAATGCATTGGACAGCATGGAACCGGACAAAGCTCCTGGACCGGATGGGTTTCCTGTTAGATTCTATATTTCCTGTTGGGCCATAATAAAAAATGACCTTCTGAGAATGGTTAGGAAATCTCAATCTTGTGCAAAGATCGGAGGCGGCATCAATTCAGCGTTTCTGGCCTTGATTCCAAAAGAGAAAGGAGCAACTGAATTCAGCAGATTCAGGCCAATCTCGTTGTGTAATTCTAGTTACAAGCTAATCACCAAACTTATAGCCAATCGCCTCAAGAAAATATTACCGACCATTATCCCTGAAAATCAAGGAGGATCCATCAAAGGGAGAAAGATTCTTGACAACATAGTGCTGGTGCAAGAAGCTGTTCACTCAAGCTATCATCGAAAGGAGAAAGGTATGGTGATTAAGCTTGACTTGGCAAATGCTTTTGACAGGGTAAAGCATGAATTCCTGTTTATGGTTATGAGGAAAATGGGCTTCTCTTCAGCCATCATTAACTGGATAAAAGCCTGCATAGCCTCTCCTTGGATTGCGCCTTTGGTAAATGGGCGTCCTTCAGATTTTTTCCAAGCCTCTAGGGGCCTTAGACAAGGTTGCCCTTTGTCCCCGCTTCTTTATGCAATTCAAGCCTCAGTTCTCAGCTTTCAACTGGACCATAATCAACAGACTCCTCCGCATGGTTCACCAGGTCAAAGACATAAATCATGCCCAATTTGCTGACGATACGTTATTGCTGGGAGGGGCAAGCATAAACTCTGCTAAATCATTCAAGAAGGAGCTGGACAGATACAAAGAAGTCTCGGGCAGCAAGATCAACTTTCTAAAAAGCACAATCTATAGCTAGAACTGCTCAGTTAAGGAATTATCAGATATTGCAAGGATTCTTGATATGGAAGGGTCCTGGGCATGGGACTCCTTTAAATACCTGGGGATCCCCATCTTCAGGACCACTCCTAAAGTTGCCCATTTAATGCCCTTGCTGGACAAGATTAAAAGCAGAATTCATGCCTGGGGAGCTTCTTGGCTGAATAATGCGGTGAAGATCATCCTTATGAAAGCTGTCCTCTCAAGTCTTCCGTTATACCAACATTCCATCCTCCTGGCCCCTAAAACCTTCATCAACAAAATGGAAGTTCTTCTAAGGCGCTTTCTGTGGGAAGGGGGGAAAACAACGAAAGAAGGCTACATCTTGTCAAATGGGATACTATTAAAAAGCCTTTTATGGAAGGAGGACTTCAAATCCGCGATCTGGCCGCTCAAAATCTGGCTTTGGGAACCAAGCTGCTTTGGGACATTGTCTCTGGAAAATTAAGTTGGAGCAAGAAAGTCCTGTGGAGAAAATATTTTCATGGGAAGCGCCTTAGATGCTTGGACCAGCCTCCTCGAACCTCCAAAGGTTCTCCTGTTTTTAAACTCTGCATCAAAGCTTTGGAACATTTTAGACATAAGCTGTATTGGATTCCTGGTAATGGGCAAAAAATAAGAATCTGGGAAGATCCTATTCTGGGTGATCATCCGTTGAGTCAGATGGAAGAACTTTCCAATATTAAAGACTGGCTCCAAGCTCGCAGTCTAAACACCCTCTGGGACATCTCCTCTTGGACGGAGGATAGTCTTTGGGACAGCTGGCAACTGGGGGAGGTCCCTCAGTGGCTGGATGGTGAAGCCTCAGTTCTTTTGGATAATCTTCAAGGAAAAGCTCCCTTAAAAGCCTCAACAAAGGACCAACGAGGGTGGGGATCTGTCTCAGGTTCGTATTCTGCTTCTGAAGGCTACAAAAGTATTATGGCCAATCCGAATGTTCCTCCAAATCCAGCTCAATGGAAATTTATTTGGGATTCCCCCTCTCTTCCCAAAATTGATTTCTTCTGCTGGACGTTAGCCCACAATAGTATACTCACTCGTGATAATCTCCGCAGGCGTGGAATGGAAGGACCATCCTGGTGCAATCTTTGCAAGTCAGAGGAAGAAACAACTGATCATTTGTTCTTATCCTGCCCTTTTGCGCTAGAAGTCTGGAAGGGGGTCCTTATGCTATCTTCTGATAAATTCGAGCTCCCAAGGAACATCGCAAATCTTTTCCAAACCTGGAGCAAATTATCTCCGTTTGGCCTTTCCAAAAATCACCTTCTCAAAAATTGTTGGCTGTGATCCCCAAGATTGTTTGCTGGAAGCTGTGGCTGGAAAGGAACAATAGACTTTTCAGAAACGAAAGCTGCAATTCGTCCAGAGTTATCATCAAAATCAAAGCTCTTTTGGGAGAAACTCTCAAAGCCAACCTTGCCAAAAAGCCTGGAAAAGCTCTGAACAGAGAGGAGGAACTCTGGTTGAATGGACTGGTCCCTAACCAAAGAGAATCTGCCGCCCCCTCTACTAGCATCCTCTCCAACTGGGAAATAAGGCTGGAGGAGCAAGAGTTCATTAAGTGGAGGCCGGCTCTGAATGAACATTGTCTTTTTATTGACGGGGCCTCCAAAGTCAACCCTGGTATCGCATGAGGAGGTGGGGTTCTCTTGAGTCCGGATGGCTCTGATGTGATCCGGTTTTCTTGGGGATTGGGCAGAGAATCTAACAACAGAGCGGAGGCTCTTGCTCTCTGGCAGGGTCTTTATCAAGCGATCAAATGCAACTTCCTATCCATTTCAGTCTTCGGGGACTCCAGGATTATTATCCAGGTGTTGAATACCAATAAGAATCCTTCTCAGCTCTAGTCATCAACCATCCTCAGGAAAACCAGACTTATATTGCCCAAATTCCACAAGATCTCCTTCTATCATATTCACAGGAAATTAAATTCCCAGTCAGATAAGGAAGCCAATCAAGGCGTTTTGCGGAGTAAAAGATCGTTGTCCGTTAACTATGTCGACTCCTTATGCAATATCCCCTAAGTCGTGTGTTCTCCGGGCCTTTTTCTGCTGGCTTCACGCCCTGTGTTTTGTTCTCTGCTATAAGCATCCGAATGAAGGAGGCTGGTGAACTTCTTCTGCATTTTTGGCAGATCCAGAACTCTTTGTTCTCTTTCCACAGAGCATCCAAAGGATACAGAAAGAAGGGCTCCCTTTGTGACATTCTGGAAAGCCTAATGAAGAACTCGATCTCTGTTCTGGAGAGTCCTCATGCCACTGGCTTTATTCATCTCCCAGCGTTTATCTACGGACCTGTTGACATTCTCAGCGCCGCTAATTTCGATGCCTGCTCCATCGCTCCAATCGATCATGGCAACATGGAGTTTAGATTCCTGCAGTGGGGTAAATTCAATTTCTGCTTCAATGTTTACTGTCTCAGGAGGAAATTTAAGCTCTGCGCTATCTGCCAGAACAGTACTGTAATTGCTCATTGCCACAGCGTTGGCGCCCTTTAATAAAATTTAACCGCTTCTGTCTAAAAAAAAAACATTGGCCCATACATTAAATTAGCTAAAACATGCTCAATTCCAGATTTCAATCATGCAGCAATTACCCTAATTTTAGCAGTATGCAGCAACAACACTAATAACATCCATATTTACTTACAAAGTTACAAAATTATAGAGTATATCCAACCAACATTTGTTTACAAGACAAAGCTCCAAGACAAGATAAATAGCCCAAATCCATATGTCAAAATTCATCCATCTCCAAAAATTATTCACCAAGGAAAAATGTGAAGTTCTCTAAAGATAGAGAGATCCCAAGTCAAGTAATGATCCAAATGAATGTATCTAACATCAATATATAGCCTCCTAAGGAGTTCGAATTAGCCTATGGGCCCGTAATGATAAAATAATGTGCAAATAATAACCCCTAATGGTGACAAGCTCACCATACTAGCTCATAATGTAAAAACAAGCCTCAGAAGGGGCCAAATAATGATGTACGCATGTCGTAGGGCCCTCCAAAGGATTAATAACATCCTAAAGTACCATATTGAGGAATAAATTCATCAGAATATGATGGGCAAGGGGTTGGCCCCTTATTCTCCAAGCAGTAGACTTATGGTGCTCTCAGTGGGTCTTAGGGCACATCAATGACCCCATGGGTCTCCATATGAATCGGAGATGTTTGTAGATCCTTTGCAATGGTCTAGGTGGTGGAGTGAATGCTGCCATGACATTGTACAAGTGTTGGGACACCTGCTAAGAGTGTGGGGCTCTTGTGGGGGCCTGTTGGGCATAGTGTACCAATCATCTCATCATTGTCCCAAAAGTGGATCACTAGTAGTCTCCGAAAATCCATGAAGATATGTGGAGCTTGGTCTGTTGTTGTGGAGGCCCATGGCTCTCTAAGCACACCCTAGATGTTCCAATGTGGACCTTTGGGGGTCAGGATCCCATATAGGGAAGCCAAACCCAAATGGAAGCTACTTGCAATCCTGCATAAGATCCAATGCATCCCCTAGGTTTCTAGTACAATCGGTCATTAGAATAATCAGGTAAAGGAGCTTACAAACCGTGGATAACAAAGTGGGCACTTCATAGTGGAATGCCATTTCGCAGTAGGATTTGGCATGTGCTAGTGTCTCCAAACCCCAAAGGTTGTTAGCCAAGTACCTTATTAGGTGGTTTCAACCCTTTAAGGGGATAGTATATCCAAGGTACACTCTTCTAATGGGGTTGGCAAGTGACAAATAGGTGAGATGGAATAGGGAATGAGAGGGACAACCCTGGGCCACATAATGGGGCATAGGGGTAGCTAGATAAGGGGAAGCCCACATCTCGGTATATAATGTATAGGAGGGAGCAGTTGTGGTACATGAGGTGCCCCAACCTTGATTTTTCAACCCTTCTTTATATGCCTTTTTCCTTTTATGAATTTTCTTTAATTAACTGCTCGGGGCTTAAAGGACAAGAGCATGATGTGTATAATCTAGCAACGATTACCCCTTTTGTGGTAGGGCGATTCATTGCCCTCCAGGAGTTGGGACAAGCATGGGTTCTTGAATGATAGAGGAGGCTCATCTAGGGCCTATAGAACCAGGGTGATGGCCATGGATGGGGTAGAGCTCACGTGTCGGATTTTGCCCACATGTTAATTATTTTTGTCCTGACCATCTTTTTCATTTTGTGTTACAATTTCCTATTAAATGTGGCCAATTATGCTTTTCACTTTTTCTTCTAATTTCTTCAACCTCCGGGGCATCATTCTAGGCCTAACCCAACGTGTGGGAAAGGGGATAAGGAGGCTAGCCTATGTGGACCCAGAATGGAAATATGGACCCACGTGGGAGAAAAGATGAATGGGGATATAGTGAGTGGAAAGCGAATAATATGTGCGGGTAAAGGAGCGGGACCAGGCACCCAAAGTTGGGGTTTCCTAAGTAGTACCAACCTAGAACCGAATGGTCAATAAAGGAGATCCCATGGGACTAAGATTCAAGGGTAGTAACCAAAAAAGGTCAAGGGAATAGGAGCACAAACTAAACCCACTCTTTCTGCCAAATCTCCCCATCAATCCATACCCAGAAGTATCCATGATAAGTAAACCAAATACTCAATTACCAAATGACAAGATATACCTTTAGATTCGGGAGGCCCACCTTCAAATATATGATCAATACAAGTGGATGAGGGATCACATGGCTAGCTCAGGTGACAAAGAAATGGCACAACAAGCTGGTAGGAGGTATCAAGGGGTTGTTGGTTGCCGAATAAGGCTCATCATGGAGAAAAATTTCTCTTGGGGATATCACCCACAAAGTGCTGGGTAACAAGCCCCATAAGTGAACTTTGAAACACTATAAATGTGCATTTGGAGACCATCCAAGCAAGAAGAAATCAGTGATGCACAAAAAAATATGGAGAATACTCTTGGGGTTTTAAAGGTTGAACAAAAATATGATTTGTGGAGCAAATAGGCCAGCTTGACATTTTTGCTATAACTTTTTTCTATTGGGATGTTTCAGATTGTGCAACTTGGAGGAGATAGAGGGGAGATTTTCTTGTGCTTGTGGTAGAAATTTCATACTTCTATTTGCTATAATCTGAGAGATTTGATATGAGAAAATTAGGGCTTTGAATGCTCCTGAAATATGCTTCAAATAGGTCAGCTTGAAATTTTAACTATAATTTTTCTTTTGGGATATTTCAGACAATGAAACATGAAGGAGATAGAGGGTAGCTCTTCACGTGTGCGTGCTAGATATTTTAGACTTTGGCTCACTATAATTTCAGATATATGATCTAAGGAAGTTAGGGTTCTAGAATGCTCCTAAAATCTACTTCAAATGGGTCAGCTTGGAATTTTTTCTATAAATTTTCTTCTGGGATGTTTTAGATAGTGAAATTGAGGAGATAGAGGGGAGACATTCACATATTTATGGTAGAAATTTTAGACTTTGGTTCGCTATAATTTCAGAGATATGATTTGAGGAACTTAGGGTTTTGTTGTGCTATTCAACAACCCCCCATTTGTTAAATGTGATAGTCAATATTAGATTAATAAATGGGGACCCTTTAAAAAATCCTTCCAGAAATAAGTTTAGCATTTAGGGATTTTTCTTGTTAATTTTTGGAATAAAGCAAGATATCAAGATAAAACCTTTTGAAAAAGCTAGCAAATGTTCACCTTTTCGCATATGCGCGATCAAGCATGTCAAAACCCTTGCTATCCACCAAAACTAGTGAAAAGCAATCAAAAGAGAACATCGTGCTAAACCTCAAAACTATTAGGTTTCCCATGTGAACTAAGTCCTAAGGCATTTCTTATTAAAATAAGGCACGCATCGCATATCGCCACTTACAAAGGGCGCGACATAGCAAAGTGTCTTAAACCATGTGATATGTGATATTGTGATGACCCAATCTCCCTTATTGCATCGCATTACGAACACTTAAGAGAAACCCGAAACCTTATCATCAAGTGAGATTGCGAAATGCGATTGAGACCCTAACCTGATTTCGTGATATGTTATAAACAAGCACTCAAGTCTGCTGCTTAAAAAAAGGGCTTCACATAGAAAATCCTAACAAATAAGCTATGCTTTGAAAACGATAATGAGCAGCCCGCATTTCGCATCCCGCAGAAACTACAGAAATGTTAAAGAAAGCGCATAACCACAATGCGATAATGCGATTTGCGATATTGCATCGCAATCGCAAAATCGACATTTTCGCAGTTTAAAGGCTCGCCACGCTAAAAAAGTTTCTTCCTCGACTTATGATGCAGAACATTAATGAGCAATAAAGCTAGGGATAAGGAACCATTAGTGGGCATTTAGTAAGGGTTAATGGCATTTACGTTTGAAAAGTAGTTCAACATGATATGATATCTTCTCACTTGCATTCAATAGAAACTCCTTTCTTATCACCTTTTCAAAGTTATCTACATCATTCATTCTTATATTCATTCTTATCTCTGTATATCTGATAGCTTCTGTTTTGCTCCATTTTCAGGAAAAATCCACAGAAAGAGTCATTGGGAGCAATGGAAAAGAGGGGCAAGGCAATCGCGTTTGAGAAATCAGAAATGACCCCTTTATTCTCTAATACTACATGCAATAGAGACGAAGGAACCTCTACATGGGAAACCATGTATGATTTATTAGAAGAAGAGAAACCAAGACCTCTAGTAACAATGGCCACAACCGATGGTCATGTTTCCTCAGATGCCTCCATCTTCGAGACGACATGCTCATTTCTGCACCGCATAGCCGTGAGACCAAAGATGATTCCATATGGATAATTGATCAAGTGGATGTCTCAGACAGAGAATTTAAGAATAGCAGGCAGGAGGTTATGGGATCTTTTTCACCGGACAACCTGCGGCTTATGTACAATCTGCCAGAGCCACAAAAGCTCTGCAACAAACACTTCCTCGAGAAATTTGCTAAGGAGAATGAAGAACAACAGACGTCATGCGGACCTAGACGCAAAATGAAGGCAAGATCAAAAAGGATAAAACGGGTATGTATTCTACATCATCTATTTCTCCCCCTCATAGTTTTGCAGTAGCCATGCTATGTAGAATGTTCGGCAAGCCCGATAATACCAAATTTTCCCGAGAATGGCTGTCATTAATAGATGCAGCCGTAAATGCAACAATAACGAATTGGGCCCAAACTTTGTTCGATAATTTGGCGAAGGCTATAATGGAGTATAGGAGAAAGAGGAGTATCTCTTTGAGGGCTTACCCTCCATTTTTCACGAGTGCCTATCTAATGGATGTGATCTGTTTTGGCTCCAAATTTACTATCATGGGATGGAAGTGGACTGTGAAAGACCCACTTTCCATTCATATATATGATAAGAGTATGTGGGAGTCTCAGTTTCACCCCCATCTTTACAAAATTTGTCATGGAGTTATGTTGGCTATCCATAAACAAGTCTACAACAAAAATGCCCCTAGGGTTTCTAGAGAAGCTGAAGTAGATATATTACCTGTGGTGACATGGTTCGGGGAGGAGACATTTACGTATAGCAGAGTATTTGGGAGCATTTCTTCATTGCATGTTCTCCCATACTATGTACTTGACAAGTTAATGGCTAGGGAGATAGCCTACCAAACAGTAGGGGAAGGTGGGCTGAGCAAAGGATTAAAGGATCAGAAAAAGGTCATTTGGCCTACATTTCCATTGCAGTGTGGTGTGTTTGCACTACACGATTTTGGACATGCATGCAAAGAAACAGAGATTATGAAGTCTCTGAAGCTACCTACATTCCTAGGAAGACAATATGAGCCAAACAACACTGCCAAAGACTTCACTACCATGGTGGAAGTGAAAACATTCACCCATGAGGAAGATGCATTTGATGACCTCTTCCTACAAAAAGAGACATTTTCCGAAGTGAAGCATATGGCATCACTACTTTTTTCCCTAGATGATCTTGAGGCCTTCCATAAATATAGAGAGATGAGATTATTAAAGGTCCCATTGGACCTGCTATAGATTGAACCAATAAGCAATGTCACATGGTTCGGGTTCGAGTTCGGGTTCGACAATGATTAGGTTCGATTTAAGTTTGATTTTTTTATGAGGTTCGGATGAGGTTCGACATTAGGCTCGTATATATATATACACATATATTAATTTTAAACGAATTATAGGATAAAATAGTAAGAAATCAACATCAATAAACATAAAAAATATTATCACAAACTTGGAAACTGCAAGGATAAATTACACGCTTGAGTTGTGACATGAAGTTATGAGTTTTGATCTATGGACTTGGTCAATGGCTATGAGGTTCGATGAGGTTCGCGAAACCTCAAAATTTTGTTAAGGTTCGTTAAAATTTGAACCTCAAGGTTAAAATTCGACGAACCTTGTGACATAGCCAATAACGGAGCCAACTCCCAGTGTAAGCTTAGAGGAAAGCTCCAGAGAAATTTCTAAAGATAATTCCAAAGAAGAGTCCCAGGAGAAGTCTACCCATGAGTCAGAGCACTCAAAGCAATAATCCCAGAATGGGGGCAGTGAAAACAAAGAGTCTAAAAGGGACATAGCCGGAACTACAGAGAAAGCAGCCGAGCAAACCTCGGTGAAGAAACAAGCTGAAATTCACTCTACCTTCACCCAGTCTGCAAAACCCCCAGTTATTGATTTAGAAAAAGAATGGGAGCATTTTAACAAAAAGCTCCATATAGAAGAACAAACATTTGAGGTACAGATTCCACAGCACAGATCAACTCAAGAAGTTACAGTGGAGAAAACTGTAAGCACTCAAGATGTAGAGTTCATTCCTACCACCCCCACTTCTGAAATTGTTTTGAGAATTGAGGAAATTCCTCCCTTACATGTGTTTTATAGCTCTACCCACAAAGCTGTCGTCAAGAGGCAGAGGAAGAAAAGAAAGTTGGATGTTGTAGTTGTTACCACTCCTGACAATGAACCAATGGATATTGTCTGGAATGATTCGCCCATGGACACATCTGAAAACCTTACGAGACTGTCGCAATTTGCAGGAGTCTATGCCACAACAACTATTGATAAAGCGACAGAGGTGCAAATACTGCTCAGAGAAAAAGAACATAAAATTCTACTATTGGAGCAATAGTTAGAGCAAGAAAAATCTAACCAACAAGCAAAATTACAAATAGCCAAGCTCTAGCAGGAATTTGAACATATGCAAATACAACATCAGGACAGCCTAGCAAAAAAGATGCGTAGATACAATCCATGGTAAATAAATATAAAGACAATTAGCGAATCGATCAGTTTATAACAGAAGCACTCAACCTTAACTCCCAATTAATGCACCAAAATGAACTTCTATGCCAGAAAATTTGGCAATCAAGTCCTTATTGCAAGATCAATGATAAGCTAATAAGCCAAGTCGTCGACATGAGGCTTGAGTATGATGAAATCTCAAAAAGGATTTCTAACTTTATCACCTGGAAGGAATCAGAAGATGGAAGGAAGGCTGATTTACCAAAATTAGAGAAATCGCATAAAGAAATTCTATTTGTAGACTAGGATTCTCGGCTCAAGCAAGCAGAAAAGGAAACAATGTGTAATATTCCTAACCTAGAATATTCCTCAAACCCCAGCAAAACTCCAACCAAATATGTGCAAATGATATAATAATCCAGAAGTGAGAAAATAATAGTGGAACAACCTATAATAATGTAAACCAGAAATATAGACAGATACACAAGAAATGCAGCGAGAAAATGCTAAGCCATTTTATTATAGTGAGCAATAAAATGAGTACAAGAAGTGACAAATGGCACCTCGACTTGCACAAGGCAAGTGAAGAAATGCTCTCAGAACGACAATAATGGCCTCTCTGCGTGGATGTTGCTGCTGCTACTAGGGAACAAATGATGATTTGAGGCTGCTCCCCTTCTCGGAAAAAGCTGAAATTTTGGATTCGGGCTCTACTCAAGAAACCCAGAAAACCCAAAAAGATTTCCTAGAATGGTCAACCCCTGAAAAACACCCCCTTGGGGTTTTGCGCAGTTCCCCAATGTCCTGCGCTGCCACTGAAGAAAACCCCTCTAAACTCTGCCTGAAACCCTGCCAAAAAACCTCCAATGAGACAAGAGCTGGACCCCTGCTTAATCTCCAGCATAAATCCACCTGCAAAACCCCCATCCAGCACTACAACCAAAAAGAACTGCGTCCCTCTCCCAGCGCTGCGCAGTCCTCCAAAACACTACTAAAACTGCTGCTAGAATGTTGATGAAACTACTGCTGAAACACCAAAGGAAATACCTTGCTCGAGTAGGCACTCGAAGTCCCCTGGGGCTAAGGGTGAGATCTCCGAACAGAGACACTCGATGCACTAAAAAGTGCTACAGACTAGCTAAATAGCCAACGTGCTTAGAAGTCGAAATGACTAGTTCCAAATGCACTTAACTGAATGATCCAAAATGAGGGGGCTCCTATCTATTTTATAGCCTCTGCCTCTCACAATCCCTAGGCTCACCTCCTCCTGCGTGATTCCCCTCTTGCCATGTGTTCTTTTCCTCTCGCATAGTTCCTCCATGTGTCTGCGTGGGCTCCATTTCTGCATCCCCCTTTGGCCCCCTTGGCTCCCTTTTAAGTCACAACATTGTGCTACCTAGGAAGTGACTTTTTATTCTAAAGCGAGTTATGTTCCCCCTTCCTCACTTTTTATTTACAAATAACTATAGAAGGCAAAAATTGAACAAAATCGAATATTCCAATTAGCCATAGCTAATTAGGAATATTATAGTCTCACCTAGCAAAATGTTGCTTGTCCTCAAGCAACTGAAGTGATGGATGTTGTAAGATCTTCTCACTCTCCCAAGTGGCATCCTCATCCGGCAAATTCTTCCACCTCACCAAGAATTCCCGGACCGCCCTGCTCCGCAATTGCCTCTTCCTAGTGTCAATGATAGCCTCCAGCTACAATACCAAATGCTCCTCATCATCCATGGGTGGTAGCTCATCCGTCATGGTCACTTGCTGCCCCAATGCCTTCTTCAGGCATGATACATGAAAAATGTTATGAATCTTGCTGCCTTGGGGAAGCTCCAACTCATATGCAACCTGTCCAATCCTGCATATCACCCTCTATGGCCCATAAAAGCGGGGCTTGAGCTTTTCAACCCCCTTCTGCTTCAGTGATGACTGTCGGTATGGTTGTAATCGTAGGTAGACCATGTCCCCTATCTCGAACTACCTCTCCACCCGACCCTATTGACATACAGCTTCTCCTAGTTCTGCGTTGTAGCCATGTTATCCTTGAGAGCTCGGAGGATATCCTGACTCTCTTGGATCCAAATCTTGGCTCTAGGAGCCCTGCTATCACTAAACATCACGTCGACAAAAGATAAAGGATGATACCCATATAAGGCATAGAATGGTGACATACCAATGGACATGTGATGTGAAGATATTGTAGCAGTACTCCCCCAGATGCAGCCACTTCAGCCATGCTCGTTGCTGCCCACTGACATAGTTACGCAAGTAGCCCTCCAGCCACTTGTTAACTATCTCCGTCTGCCCATCTATCCGTGGGTGATAGCTGGTACTTGGTGTCAACTTCGTCCCCACCAATCAGAAAAGCTCCTACCAAAACCCACCCATGAAATGATTGTCCCTATCATTGACGATGGTCTTAGGAACACCATGTAGCCTGAAGATCTCCCTGAAGAATAGCTCAACCACCTGTGCCGCTGTATAGTGTGCAGATATGACAAAGAAATGTGCGTACTTTGTCAGTCGATCAACAACAACAAAGATACAATCCTTGCCCTATAGCGTGGGAAACCCTGTGATAAAGTCCATCGAAATGCTCTCCCATTTCCCCTCCGGAATGGAAGAGGCTGTAATAAACCCGCGGGATGGCTCATCTCTCCCTTGTTCCTCTGGCAAACATTGCACTCCCGGATGTGCTGGAGCACATCCTCCTTGAGGCCCTTCCATGAGAACCTCTCTCTAATGGCCCAGTAGGTTTTGGTAAACCCCTGATGTCCTGCCAAAGGTGAATCGTGTGATGCCTGGAGTACCTTTTTCTTGAGCTGACACCCCTTAGTCATGAAGATTCGGTCCCTGTAATAGATGATCTCATCGACCACCCTGTACCTGTCATTTGCCACCTACCCATCCAGAACCTCACATGCAAACCTATCCTTGGAGTACTCTACTAAGAGTCAAGCCCTCCAATCTGTATCCAAGCTCATAAGTGACAACATGGCTGGTCTACGTGAAAGGGCATCTGCTACCACGTTGTTCTTACCCTTGACATACTCAATGTCAAAATCATATGCTTGGATCTTACTGATCCACTTCTGCTACCTCTCCTGTAGCTGCTTCTGCTCCAAAAAGAACTTGAGGCTATTGTGATCAGTCCTCACCGCACCCTGAACCTGTTGCCTACCAAATACTACCGGTACTTAGCCAATGCATGCATGATGGCCAGCATCTCCTTGTCGTATATGGAATACAACCTCTCGTGCGGAAGGAGCTTCCGGCTCTCAAATGCTATAGGGTGACCTCCCTGCATCAATACTGCACCGATCCCCTCTCCCGACGCATCACACTCTAAGACAAATGGCTGCGTGAAATCTCGCAATGTAAGCACTGGGCAGATGCTCATAACCTCCTTGAGCCTGTCAAAGGCTTGTTGCGCTGTATCTGACCAACTGAATGCCCCCTTCTTCATCAAATCTGTCAGGGGTGCAGCAAGCTGCGAGAAACCTTTGACGAACTTCCAGTAGTAAGTGCAAATGCCAATGAATCCTCGAAGTTCTGTCACGTTTCTTGGCTCCGGCTATTCCCTGATGGCCTTGATCTTCTCCTCGTGGACCCTCACTCCGTCCACCCCCATGATGTGTCCCAAATACAACATATCCGTCAACCCAAACTCACACTTGGAGAGTTTGGCATAGAACTACTGCTCCTGTAGGATACGCAATACTGTCTCAATGTGCTAGAGATGCTCCTCCCAAGTCCTGCTGTAGATGAGAATATCATCGAAGAATACCAACACAAACTTCTTCAAATGACTATGAAAGATGTGATTCATGCAGGACTGAAATGTAGCTAGGGCGTTGGTTAGCCCAAAAGGCATCACCAAGAACTCAAAGTGCCCATAGTGACACTTGAAGACGGTCTTGGGAATATCCTGCTCCCTCACACGAATCTGATGGTACCCAAATCTCAAATCAATCTTTGAGAAGAATCATGCTCCCCTCAACTCGTCCATCAACTCATCGATCTTGGGTATGGGGTACCTGTTCTTCAGGGTCATCTTGTTTAGGGCCCTGTAGTCAATGCACATCCTCAATGTACCGTCCTTCTTCTTCACCAACACCACAGAAGAAGCAAAAGGACTCGTGCTCAGACGAATGTCCCCAAGTGCCAGCAACTCCTGGATAGCCCACTCAATCTCGTCCTGATAGGCCTTGGGGTGCCTATAAAGGGTGGTGATCACTGCCTGGATGCCCTGCTCAAGCTCGATAGTGTGCTCAAACCCCCGATCCAGTGGTTGTCCTGGTGGAATCTCTCCAAACACTATGACATACCGATCAAGGATGGACTGGATCTCTGGATGTACCGTCTACCCTGTAGTCCCTGCCTCTGATGCACGCAGTTCCACTGCCCACTCTATGTCTCCCTTCCGGAAGACTGCCTCCATCCGATGAGCCAACACAGTCTGAGGCAGATATGTGTGTTGTCCCCGTATCTTCTCATGCCTCCCTATCTTCTCATCATCCCACTCCATCTCTAGGGTCTTCCAATTCGTCGTGACCTTCCATAGAGTGATAAGCCACTGAACACCCAGTATCATGTTGGTGTTCGGAATATCGACCATGAAAAAGTGGTCAGCCAATGTGTAAGTGCCCATCGTCACCAAAAGCTCCGAAACTAATGAGCATATGTCATGGTCTGATCTGTTGGGACCAATACTGAAAACCCATCGAAGCTCTCTGTCTGAATACCTCTCCGCTCAACCATCTGTGCATCGATGAAGTTGTGGGTTGCCCCAATGTCAACCAGAACTGATACGCGTTGGCCACGTACTGTCCTTGGTACGCGTAGCATCAGATATTTGGGAACTCCCCACAATGCTGCAAGGGCCACTCCGGTGGGTGCAAAAGATGCATCACCTGCTGCTGGTGGTGGAGGTGGTAGAGGTCCCTATATGGTATGGCTATCTCCTACCTCCACATCCTCCTCGTCATCCTCTTCTCCACTGCTCTCGGAGAAGACCTCAATAAAATGTGCTTTGCCAATAGCACATCTATGCCCTGGTGCCCACGGCTCCTAACACGTGAAACACAACCGCTTCTTCTTCAACTCCCTCCTGACATCATCCTCAATCTGTACTCGTCCTGGATTCCCCTTTGGAGGTGGAATCCTCACATCCTTCCCCTTAGACTGAAAGGGCTGTCTTTGGGGGTAAGGTGTCCAGGTCCTGGGTAAGACATTCTGTAAGTCTCGGGTCCTGCTGATAGCATCCTGGAGTGTGGCTGGTCTAGTGGATCGGACTAAACCTCGAAGTGGCTCTGCTAACCCCTCAACATACGTATAGAACCTCCGTGCCATGGATAGGTTTGGCACCATCACAGAGACCCTCAAGAAATCTGCAATGCAGGTCTTTGAGCCCCCTGTCTGTTTGAGCCTAGTCAGCTCAACAAAATGCTGCTCTGGATCCCTCTGATCAAATCGCTCCATTAGTCTCCTGGTAAACTCGACATATGTCGTCACTGTGGAGTGCCCTAGTGTAACCATCCCATGAAACCACCAATTCTGGGCCTCACCATCCAAATGCAATGTTGCCACCTTGATGGCCTCTGCCTCCGACATTTGGTTAAGTTGGAAATAAATGTCTAGCTGCTCCACCCAAGACTTTGCCAAACTATTTGATGAGCCATCAAACGTAGGCAAGTGGAATCTACTCACTGCACGGTGGGTTTCGCCATCATGGTAATGCCGGTACCCTCTGTGATGGTCGCGGGGTCTACTATCCTGCTGGAGCTGAACAAAATCTCTGAATGAGAGGGCTTCCCTGAACTCCTGCCCATAGGCTTGGTACTCTACAAAATAATCGCCCATATGTCTGGGCTCTGCCTCCTGCTGGGCTACAACTCCCATGTCTGCTCCTAAGAAAGTGGGCATGGTAGAATGTGTAGGGGCATGTGAGGCCACCTGTTGCGCAGTATCACGCTGCTTTGGCAAGTGATGGGATGCACCTGATCCCTCACCAATCTGAAAAACTCGTGGGCTCTCACGTTGTCTGACCTCTATTGTCGTGAATCTCTGCCCCATCACCTCAATCTGTCTCGACAGATCCTGCACTGATTTGAGGAGCATATATGCAAATCTCTTCCCGTCCTCATCGGCTATCTATTATGCATCCACTATTGGCTCTCTCTGTTCTGCATCTGCCAGAGGCTCCTCTTGTCCCTGCGTCCACCACAGGAACACAGTCTCCCTCCCCGTAGGTATTCTCCAACCTACGTCCACTGTCTCTGTACCTCCTGCCTCTATAACAAATGTAGGGTTTTTCCCTTGGTGTCATAGATTGCTAGCTCCACAAGCTGAGCCAGATCTATGCTCTGATACCACTGTAATATTCCTAACCTAGAATATTCCTCAAACCCCAGCAAAACTCCAACCAAATATGTGCAAATGATATAATAACCCAGAAGTAATAAAATAATAGTGGAACAACCTATAATAATGTAAGCCGGAAATATAGACAGATACACAAGAAATGCAGCGAGTAAATTCTAAGCCATTTTATTATACTGAGCAATAAAATAAGTACAAGAGGTGATTAGACAAATGGCACCTCGACTTGCACAAGGCAAGTGAAGAAATACTCTCAGAACGACAAGAATGGCCTCTCTGCGTGGATGTTGCTGCTACTAGGGAACAAATGATGATTTGGGGCTGCTCCCCTCCTCGGAAAAAGCTGAAGTTCTGGATTTAGGCTCTACTCAAGAAACTCAGAAAAACCCAAAAAGCTTTCCTAGAATGGCTGACCCCCGAAAAACACCCCCTTGGGGCTCTGTGCAGTTCCCCAATGTCCTGCGCTGCCACTGAAGAAAACTCCTCTAAACTCTGCCTGAAACACTGCCTGAAACCCTGCCAAAAATCCTCCAATGAGACAAGAGTTGGACCCCTGCTTAATCTCCAGCATAAATCCACCTGCAAAACCCCAATCCAACACTACAACAAAAAAGAACTGCGTCCCTCTCCCAGTGTTGCGCAGTCCTCCAAAACATTGCTAAAACTGTTGCTGGAATGCTAATGAAACTACTGCTGAAACACCAAAGGAAATACCTTGCCCGAGCAGCCACTCGAAGTCCCCAGGGCTAAGGGTGAGATCTCTGAACGGAGACACTCGATGCACTAAACAATGCTGTAGACTAGCTAAACAGCGAGCGTGCTCAGAAGTCGAAACGACTAGCTCCAAATGCACATAACTGAATGATCCAAAATGAGGGGGCTCCTATCTATTTTATAGCCTCTGCCTCTCACAATCCCTAGGCTCACCTCCTCTTGCGTGATTCCCCTCTTGCCATGTGTTCTTTTCCTCTTGTGCAGTTCCTCCATGTGTCTGTGTGGGCTCCATTTCTGCGTCGCCCTTTGGCCCCCTTGGCTCCCCTTTAAGTCACAATGTTGTGCTACCTAGGAAGTGACTTTTTATTCTAAAGTGAGTTATGTTCCCCCTTCCTCACTTTTTATTTACAAATAACTATAGAAGGCAAAAATTGAACAAAATCGAATATTCCAATTAGCCATAGCTAATTAGGAATATTACATAACGGTTGCAGCAACAACAACAAACAATGTCATTGAAACTATCAACGAAAATCTACATGGCGCCAACTTGGTTGTAGAATCCATACTTGGATTCCTTCAACAACTAGAGCAGCAGTGGAGACAGGCGACAAAGGGAAGGGAGGAAGCAATTAGGCAAATGAGCAAGCTGAACTGGGAAGCGTACTGGCAATACTTAGTCAAACCATATAGCCAGTGGATGACCTTGCGATGCTTAACCACCTCCACACAAAAAAAGGTGCCAACACTGACAGATGTTGTATTTACTAGATAGTAGAAATCTGTGATCGGCCAAGCGACACAGCTCAAATCAATGTCGAATATCTGCGATCTTAAGGATCAAATGCAAAGGAGTTAGTCACTTTGTTTTATTTATATTTTAGTTTCATTTCACGTAATCTGAGTAAGGTCGTGTAAACCTCCTCAGCTATTTTTTGTAATAATCTATTTTAGGATCTATAGTTTAGTATTTAAACCCCTCTCATGCATTTAGAGAGAGGTCCAAAATTTTTATTAGAAACAATCTTCAAAACATGCACTTCTGTACCTTTGAGAAGGTTCTGATGAAACGAATGGAATAGGATCTATTTTATTTTTATCTGGCATAATCTACTAAAATTGCACTTTTTCACTCTTAGATGGTGTTGGATTGGTTGGAATTAGGTCGATTTTGCTAAAACACATGAGCAGAACTTATTACAAATGGTACTTTTATCTTGTGATTTTGTTTTATTTATGTATCAGGCAATAACTTTTCTTCAAATTGCTTTATGTATGAAAGTTTAAATCTTGGTTAGCATTATTGCTCTTCTGTATGGTGTTGGCCTAAACTTTATGCTGAATACATGAACAATTCTATATGCGATATATCTTTCACAATCGTTTTGGCTAACTATTTATCCAAAACAATTACTGTTAAACAATTTCACTTCTTATTGTAGTTGAATGATCTTTATTAGCAATCGCTTTAGGATATTATTGTAGATCGCATGCTTTACTTTTATTCCCGGGTACAATTATAGTTAGATAGTGTTTAAAACTAGGATATATGCATGTGATTAATAATTTAGATTAGATTACACTTAGCTTAAACATTCCCCCGTTATATCATTTATCACCCCATCAACACTATCAAAATATATTTTGGGAAACTGGTCCCATTATCCCTAGTCGGAGCCACTAGACAAAATGAAAAAGGAGCTGCCAACCAAGGTCCAGACCAAGTGGTTTTCCCCCATGTTGTAGCAACAATTTTTGAGGCTTCAACAGGTTCTTGAATGTTCTTGAAATCTGCTTCAAAAAGGTTAGTTTGGCATTTTTGTTATAACCTTTGTTATGAGATGTTTCCGATTGTGAAACCTTGGGGAGATAGAGACGAGATCTCTAGGCACTTGTGGTACAAAAATCGTACTTTGGTTCACTATAATTTTGGAGATATGCATGTCGAAGTTAGGGTTACTAAATAGCCTTGAAATCATAATCAAACATGTTCGCCTGGCGTTTTCTATAACTTATTTTCTAGGACTTTTTAGAATGTGAAAAATTTAGGGATCCATGGAGACATACAATAGTGCCTCTGTAAAAATTTCATAATTATATTTGCAAAATTAGATACGTGTCATGTCGTACAATTTTTTTCTCGAGAAGGGGCCAAAAAAAACAAGTTTTGGGAGAAGTAGACTTGGTGAAGGTAGTAGCTACAAGCAACCCTGGTGGAAGAAGAAGCAACTTATAGACCTAGTGAAGGAAGAAGCAACAAGAAGATTCAATGAAGTAGGTTGGTTCCCATGAATATTTGCAGCAGAGGGGATTGGTGTACCTTGTAGGTTGGTGCCTACAAATATTGCAACAGAGGGTTGGTGTCTCCTGTAGGTTAATGCCTATAAATCATGTAGTAGATGGGATTGGTGTCTATTGTAGGTTGGTTCCTACAAACCTTGTAACTAGGGGGGTTGGTGTTTCTTGTACAAAGATCTATTATAATAAATTTTCATTTATATCTTGTGTTCCATGTGTGACATTGTTTGGTTATGATTCATGAATATTTAAATGATATTTTCTTATAATGATTCACCTCCTCTCTTAGTATAAGTGTGAATCCAACATCTTTACTTTCAACATTGATAGAGGATTGGGATATGAATTATTTTCTAAGTCAAAGATGTCAACAACTGATGATCCCTTCCCTTTCCCTCTTTCACCTAAAGAGTCTACAAAGGAGGAAGATAATCTTGAGGCTTTATACTTGCAAGTGGCATGGAAACACTTTGAGCCTAGTATCCTTGGGAAACGAAAGCTTGCTAAAGGATTTGGGGAAAACATGTGTTAAGTGAATCAATTATCTCCTTCCAAAGAAAAGAGGCAAAGAACCAAAAAAAAAAGAAACAATAGGTCAAGAGGCAAGAAAAGGATTTCCAAGCTGGGGATCTTGTCCTTGTTGATGATGACCCTTACCCATATAAGGTCCATGGAAAGTTAAGGGTTGATTACTTTTACATATCAAACCTTGATGGAGTTCCTTTTTCATCACCAATGGATGGAAAGAACATCACCCCTTTCAATGGAACTTGATCCACTTAGTACTACATAGTTAGAGTAGGATTGTGTGTCTTGCAACATTGCTTTTGTATCCTTCTTTGCTTTCCTGCATGTTGATTTTCCTTTCATACTAGATAGATTTTATTCTTTTATTTAGTTAACATCTTATTATTACTATTCCCTTATATCACAAGGATGACAATCAACACCTTGCTTAATTTCTATTAACAAGTTGTCATGAGCGTACAAGTAATAGGTCTACAAGTACAAGGGATTACTAGGATTCTCATGCACTCTTCGTTTGAGCACACGAATCATGTGGTCTATGGTGAGCACATGTCCCCAAGTTGGAGCTATATGTTACCTACCAAAAGTGGGTAACACATAGGAGAAAACTTTTCTCCTTATTTGTCATCCAACAAACAAGAAATCCTATGATGACCCCAGATAGTTTTGCATCAAATCTCTCAACTTATTCTCTATTTAGTTCTCTCTCCCATTTGGCATAATTCTGGAAGGAAGTTTGGTCATCATTTGGAAGGTAATCTAACCATTTTAGTAATCACATGCTTTCATTTAATGTTTTGTGGCATACTAATATGGATCACAGGCCAAGCTAGATGATTAAGCACTCTTGATTGTACCCTTGTTCCCATGCTTCACTTAGGGTGGTTATCCCTTGCCTCTAACCTAGTGTGACCTCCCCTAGGGTCCTTCCTTCAAGAGAGGCACTAATAGAAGGCACCAATTGAAGTAGCATGCCCAAGGAAATCCATACTTGGCACTTCTATGTTTTCCTTATTATCCATATCCACTCTTTGAGTTGTGTCATTTGTCATAGTGGCTAGCACCCATTGTCCTCATCTTTAAGTTGGGGCCTAGAAATTTTCCCTAAGAGGTTGATGTAGCTGAAAGAAAGATAAAAGCATATGAAGCAACAAATCAAGAAAAGAAAAATGCAAAATATGGCTAGACATAGTAAGCACATGGGCAAAAGCCTAGCATGACCTCTGCCCCCCTCATTACCCATCACCCAGTTCCTCAACATCTCATTCTTTATTTGAAAGGAACTCTGGAATGTCCCAACCCTGATGGACGAGAAATTGCTACATCTTCAAGGGGTATTGGAAAGGCATAAAGCAATTTGGGTCTCCTAAGCTATGAAAGAAAGAAAGATAAATCATTAAAGTAAAAGGTGCATGAGAGGGGTGGAAGAAGCAAGCCAGGGAAAGGGGTAACTCATGCCTTCAGGATTTCTCCCTCTTCTCATTATAGCACTTAAAGGTGTTGTACTTCTTAGATGGTACCATGACCATGGCCATCTTCCTTGAAGTCTTGCCCACTCCATCACCACCATTATTGCATGTGTTGATGGCCTTTTAGGTGGCTTGTTTTCAAGTTGAAATCCTACCTTTAATGCTATTTCCTCATCTATTTTAAATGCATGCATAGAGATTGAATTCAGGTCCAAAGAATTATGGAAAGTGTACAAAACCATTAACCTATATGGACTATGTTACCGCAAAATCTAGCAATCCTGGTCCAAAGCTACACTAGGCAACCTAGGTCTTGTGGAAACAAGAGATTAGCCACCATTTTCACCTCAATGACCTCTTTCCAACTATTTAGTGGTGGATGTTATCCCCACAAGGGAGGCTTCCCTAAAGAAATCACCCAACAAGATCTTCAACAAACAAGGGTTGAAGGGTGATATAAGGTCTAATGGTTATGGAGGAAGGTACTAGCAGGGCTTTGATGGCCAAGATAAGAGATAAAAGCAATCAAGTACACTTTCAACCAACCCCAGTGGATTGGAAGACGATTTCAATAAACTAGGGTTTTTATGATATGTAAGTTTACATCATGCAAAAACATATAATAGCCAATAAATAGCCTCTAAAAGATAGATTCAATAAAGTATCAAAGGATATCAAGGGGTATGCTAGGGAAAAGGAAACTTTTGAAGTTTTTAATGGTTTAGGATGCATAAAACAATAATGGGAGGCTACACATCAATAGAAATTTCTGCAAAATCTAGCAGGGCTAGTGCAAAGCCACACTAGGCCACCTATGTCAGTGGCCTCTCTCCAATTATATAGTGGTGGATCTTATCCCCACAAGGGAGGAATCCTTAAAGAAATCACCCAAGAAGATCTTCAACAAACAAAGGTTCAAGGATGCTATAAGGTCTAATGTTTACAGAGGAAGGTAGTGACAAGGCCATGATGGCCGTGATAAAAGATACAAATAGTCAAGCACACTTTCCACAAACCCCAATTGACCAAAAGACGGCTGCTATAAACTAGGTTTTTTATGATATGCAAGTTTATAGCATGCAAAAGTATATAACAACCAAGAAATAGACTCTAGGAGATAGATTCAATAAAGTGGTGAAGGCTATCAAGGGATATGTTAGGGAAAATGAAAGTTTTGAAGCTTTTAATGGTTTAAGATTCATAAAACAATAATAAAAGCCTAGACATCAATCCTAGTTCAAGTATAAAAATGCAACAAATGCTAGATCTTTCCTTTTCAATTTATTAAATGCAATTTTTACTAATAGAATAATGGCATATAGATGCAAAATTACCATAACATGCAAATTTAAACCAAGCCCTAACCCTAGCTACCAAAAATTCAAGAAAAGAAGTAGAAATTTAAGATGATCACCACAACTAGACTGCTACCTTCCCTCAATTGGGCAATGGAGTCAATTAGGGAAAGGTTTATGATAGAAGGCCTTGGATGAAGAGGGTGGAAGATTAAAATTCGTGCCTTACAAACCCTAGTGACTTCTTTATATGGTATATTTAAGGTCAAAGGATGCATGAATCAATTCCTTAGATGGATTCTTGCAAGGCAATTTTTTACATAATATAAAGAATCAAGGTTTCAAGAAAAATTTTGCATTTTTTAATATGGCACAAATAGAAACCCTAATTTTAGAAATATAACATGCAAATGGAAGAAAAGAAATAAACTTACACAATTCCAATAAGAATCACTTCATCAATCCCAAACAAGTATCTCTGTGCAAAAAGCTCCCTCCCAAGACAATTCACTCTAATAGATATCCATTGCGTCCAAGAGAAAAGTACAAGAGGGCCAGTGTGAATGTCTTAAGAGAGATAGAGAAGTGAATGAATGTGTAAAGATCCCAAATGAAAGTGACTTCTTTCTATTTATATGATGGAAACCAAGTCACTTTCCATAATTTTACAACAAAAATTCCTAAAAATTTGCTTGGAGTCTTCAACAAGGCCTAAAGGTCACAAGTCTAAGATGGCTTTAAAGCATACAAAATACATCAAAATCTCCCACATGTGCAAGAAGAAATGCTCTCCAACATGATGTCCTCCCCCTAGAATGGACAACCTCGATCAAGCAAGTGACAAGGTGGGTCCATGAGTGCTCCTCACTCCAAGGTAATGATCAAAGTGCATGGTTACATCTCCAAGTCACATCTCCACCATGACATCATTATCAATGAAGCTCACACCACCCTTCTAGGGCATGTAGAGATGATGTGGCAACCTCTAGGGGCAAGCATTGGCATCTAGGCATAATGCGCTAGCCCTCCCAAGTCATCTAAGTGATATCGATCATCATTTGGGCTTTGGAACAAGGAAATGTCCATCAAATAGGGTCAAGGCCACCTAGGGAGCGTCCTAGGTCCATCTAGGCACATCATCAAATAAGCCGATGCATTTGCTTCCTTGCTTACAGTTTTCGTATTTGGAGATGTATCATGGGGGGTACAACCATGTAGAGGCTCCTCAAAGCCCAATGTTCATCTCAAAAGGGCAGCACTGGGGCTACAATGTCTTCTTTGCTCAAGACTAGGAAAAAGCCCTCTGAATGGTGCTGGATAGGTATCAATTCATCTTTCAAAGGATCTCTATTGCATGAGTAATGAACCACCTGAAGCATACCCTTAAGATCAGGTGAGATCAACAACATTAGGGAGAAAAACCATTAAAGTATCATAGTGGAACATATTCAATGTTAGGGGCACAAAAATAGTTACACAAACCTTTCCTTTCAATGTCTTTCTCGCTTAGGATTTGTAAGCAAGTCACCACTCTTGTGTCATGGATTATTATACTTTCATCCCTAGGTGCTTCGAACCCTATGGGGAAGGACATTTCATAGGTAGACCCATTAGTGCAAGATAGCATCACGATTCAGTACTAAGAGTTCATCACCTTCTAAATCAGATCATGGGTTAGAAGTCTGAACTTCCATGGTTGAAGGAGATAGAACTCGAGAAAGGCCAGGATCCCAAGAACTTAAAAAGAAGTTGAGAAGCTTGAAGAGTTTCCTAGACTTCCAGCCCCTGAACCCTTCTCTTTGTCACTGACTAAACCCAACAATCCCCCAGAAGAGGGTACATGCAAAGAGCAGTCTGACAACACTGAGAGGGCTCAGAAAGTGTCCACAAGGATGGCACCACAGGCACAAGCACCAGCAAAAGGAAATAAATGCCATTGAAGTGTACAAAATTGCCCTAAATCAACTAGGTACAAAATATTGCCTCTTAATAACAGTCCAAAATTGATATGCCACAAAGGCTGCACAATAATGATAAACAACAACAAAGATTAAGCTACATCTGGGATCAGGCCTGAGTTGGGTGGGTAGTCAAAGTCTATCTCCAGTCGCTTCCCCATCCCTTGTTCTGCAGCTCAAGCTCAGGCACATCAATTTTCCAGTCATCAATCTCCTGCTTTTCATATTCTAAGATTGGCCAAGTAATTGTAGGAACTTTATAATTAAATGGCTATGCTGGAGGACTGCATGATCAGCTGAGGTGGCATTCTTTTCGTTCCCTCACAACCAGGGCAGCATGATACTGGGTTGACTACCACATCGTTGAGACTGTTGAGATCTGGCTGTCAGAACAGGAGAGGCATCTAGAAACATTTGGTTCATAGTGCATGGTGCAACCCCCTAGTGGTTATGTATAAAATTGAGTGCATTGCTTTCCTTTATTAAATTCGATTATTCACTTGTTCCTCCTTTTGTTTCCAGGCAACTGCAATCGAGGGTCTGAAAGGAAGTCTTCAAACAGATTATATTTTGAAGGTAAAAAGCTATTGCCCCCACATTTAATCTTCGTGCTTATGCTTCATTCATGGAGAATCAGCATTATGTGATGTTCTAGACCTTAAATTCTTGGTATTTTGATAAAACTTTTAACTGAGCTGATAACAATCTTTGCACTGTCATGCATGTTAAATGCTTTTTCATCTGTTGTGGTGTTCTTCTCTACAATTTTCCAGTTCTTATGTTTTGCTGCCTGCATGTTACTGTTGTAGATCCTTGGTCTGGATATTTGTGCAGACACCATAATTGGTAATGCCATGATAAGAGGAATTTCCGGCGGGGAGAAAAAAAGAGTAACGACTGGTAATGACTGAGATTGATTCTCTGTATCTGTCTTTTGGAAGTTTGGGTTTCATTTAATTTTGAATAAGAGTCAATGGTATTCGTTCTGTCTGCAGGGGAAATGATCGTGTCTCCAATGAACACTCTTTTCATGGATGAGATATCAACTGGGTTGGACAGCTCTACTACTTTTCAGATCGTAAAGTGTCTTCAACAGGTTGCGCACATCAAGCAAGCTACAATAGTCATGTCACTTCTTCAGCCAGCACCTGAGACATTTGATCTCTTTGATGATATTATCATAATGTCAGAAGGACAGATACTTTACCATGGGCCTTGTGATCATGCTCTTGAGTTTTTTGAGCATTGTGGCTTCCAATGTCCGGAGCGTAAGGGAATTGCAGACTTTCTGCAGGAGGTGAATATATAGCTATCTTCATGCTATTTTTTATGACCTGCAATGAGATTAATTGTCTCACATGTTTAGATGACGTGGTGCAGGTTACCTCTAGGAAGGATCAAGAACAGTATTGGAAGGACAGGGAAAAGCCATATAGATACATTTCAGCAGAACAGTTTTCTCAGACATTCAAACAGTTTCATGTTGGCCAGAAGTTGACAGAAGAACTTTCTAAACCTTTTGAGAAGTCCAAAGGCCACAAAACTGCCTTGTCTTTCAGCAAATACTCACTTAGAAAATGGGAGTTGTTCAAAGCATGTTTTGATCGAGAGTGGCTACTTATGAAGAGAAACTCATTTGTCTATGCCTTCAAGGCAATACAGGTACTTCATCTTGTCCTGATTTTCTAAGTTATTGCCCGAGCAGTATAATTAATAACTAACTCACGTATGCCTTTATCCTTCATGACAGCTTGTTGTAGTTGCATTTATTACGATGACAATGTTCTCTCGGACACGCATGCAAGTCGACCTTGATCATGGAAATTATTATCTTGGTTCTCTTTTCTTCTCACTCATGGTCATGATGTTCAGTGGCCTTGCGGAGCTAGTGATGACGATTAGACGACTTCCAGTGTTCTTCAAACAAAGGGACCTTTACTTTTATCCAGCATGGGCGTACACTCTTCCAATCTTTCTTCTGAAGATTCCGCACTCCTTGTTCGATTCACTTATTTGGACATCAATTACTTATTATGGGATTGGGTACTCCCCTGAAGCTGGCAGGTCCGTATTTACTATTTAGTTGAAGTATTAAGAATGTTGCTTCATTCCATACTTGCTGTAGATATTAAACTATAGTAAAAAGAAAGTAAAACTAAGCTATATTTGAGCCTCTGCATGTTACTCTCTTAGTGCACAAACTATCGAAACGAGTACAAATTTCTGAAACAGGTATAACGTGGAAATATGATTCCCAAAAAATTTTGAAACATTAAAACTATATATATATATATACATATATACATATATCACGTTATTTTGAAAATTGGATGAAATGATTAATAAATTTAAAATGGTAGCCATAAATGACAATTAAGAGGAAAGGAAAAAAAAAAATGATTTTAACATCCACAAGGCTAAAGATAGCTTATGGGACACATTGCTTCTTCATCTGCTTGATGTATTCGGCCCTTTTTCTGTGAAGCTTCAAAATAGATGCTCTCGCTTCTCGACAAACCCCTCGCTAAATAGATTATCCCAGGAGCTAGCTACCAGCATATCTGCATAACTTGTTGTTTTTGAAGGCCTCACATTTTAAAATGAAATATTTTTCTGTTTCCACTTTTCCTGAAGAACAAAAAAGGCATATTCTTTCTTCCCACACTTCCTTTGGTCTTTTCCAGCGCCTTGTTTCACAATGGAGTTGATGAGAATTAGTACTTAATTGAGCAATAAGAATTTTGTCTCTCCAAGAGATATTGGCCTCTATGTATGCTTTTGGTTGATGGCTATGAGTGAGATTTAACAATTCAATATAGTAATTTTTCTTTCTTCCTTGCTCCTTATCCCAAGTACGCTTTTGGAACTTTTCCATAACAAAAGCTTTTATCTCTTTGCTGTTTATGGGACACGTATTCAAGCAAATACCCCATTTACTAAAACCATTTGTTATTTCGCTGCATCTAAGCTTTTTTTGTTCTTGCACAATCTATCATTAAAGACAACCTTAGGCCATCTACCCTCTTCCATTTGCTCAATTTTTTTTAAATACCTTATGACTCGCACCATAGCAATTGCTTCAATAGGAGCAATCCCTGTTTCACTTAAACAAGATGCCATAAGAAACTGCACTTTTTATCTTAAATTTGTTTGTAATCAAACACTTCTGAATTTTCTCATTTTGTCTCCACTGCATGTCGGATGTACTGCTGGCACATAGTTCACAACCATAGAGAATCACTGGAATCACTAGAATCCCAAAAAGAGTTTGAGTGGTTTTCCAATCCCATAATTCTACCTCTCTACACCTATTTTGAAAAACATAAAATGCTTTCCAACCCCCCAAAGTTCTTTTCTTTCTGCAACCATTCCAGCTTAGATTTTTGTTGAAGTCAATTCCGAGGTATTTGTAATCCGCAACTTCTTCCAGAATGTTGCCTTCAAAGTAGGACTTATGCGGGTTATGTTTTCTTTTCTTAGAGAAGACCACTACTTTCGTTTCGCTGATATTGACTTGCATCCCCACACTTCTACAAGAATGCTCAAGGGATAGTAAGTGCTCTTGCAAACCAAGAGCCGATTTAGCAATCAGAATAAGGTCATCTGCATACAAAAGAAGTTTTATAACAAAATTGCGCAAATAGATACCATTACCCCCTTGCGAATTTAACCACTCCTCAAGCTTGTCGATATATAAACCAAAAAGGGTAGGAGACAGTGGGCAACCTTGTTTGACCCCGATATCGCTTCTAAAACTTTTAGAAATGCCTGCTAAAGTTCTAATTTTGACTTTCACCTCTTCATATAGCCTATGCACCGCTGCTTTCAAATGTTTAGGAACCCCAAGTTCCTCCATTCTGTGTCAAAGCTTATCCCTAGGAACCGAGTCAAATGCTTTTTTGAAATCAACAAAGCAACAAAAGACTTCTTCCTTTTTCTCCCAAACTTTTTCAATGGTGTGCCTTAAAGTTATACAATGATCAATTGTGGAATGTTTAGGTCTAAAACCTGCTTTCCCTTTAGCACGCTTATCTCTTTCTTCTGCCCACTTGCTTATTTTGTTTTCTAGCATGCTTCCAAATAGCTCTGCAAACAAAGGGTTTATCATGATGGTCCTATAATTGGAGGGATTATTGACGTCACCGCTCTTGAAAAGAGGTATTGCCAGAGTAGTTGTCCAATCTGTGGGGAGCCCTTGTTGTATGATGTTGTTGAAGATTCTTGTAATGTGAGGTGCAAGAATCTTTGAGCCCTACTTTAGATATTCTACTTGGAATGATATTAGTGTTATTTTATCATTTTTAAAGATGGATTTGTGAATGGGCAGCATATAGACTTCAATTAGTTGGTAGAATTAAGCAGTGTTTTCCCTTTATAGGCTTTAATCTTAAAATCAACAGATTCCTAGCTCAATGAATTTAGGATGAAGGGGTACAAGGTCATGTTTTGAATATATGCTGATGTTGGGAAAATTGTTAAGTGTGCTAATAATTAAAAAATGCCTTAGTTTCTATCTTGTCTAAGTGAAATTCAATGAGTTTTGTTACCTCAAAGAAAGGTAGGCCTTGTGAGAGGCTTCACAAGGCAAAACCCAGACAATGACCCAATAATGAGGTGGATGCCACTATCACCTCAACACTTCACCTCGTACTCTTTAATGGAATTTCACCACAAAGGATGCTTCCTAGTATATTCCACCTAAGGGTATTCTAGGTTGATAGGATCAAGGTGACACTTTAAGAGGCTAGATCAAGGTACCTCACACTAGGAACAAGGCACAATTCGTTGTGATAAGGAATAACTTACCTATGAAGAAGCTTATGAGATAAGGCTTGTAGCCTAGGGTTTCAAGACGTAGCTTAAGAACGGTACATCTAGGCATACAAGCAAAGGAAAAGGGTTTGTTTGCAATATATAAACTACCAATGGAGAGACAAACCTTCAAATGACCCTAAGTTGAAGCTTTTATGTAGAATTAGGGTTTTACAAGACATAGAATTGCCAAGGGTTGATGACGCCAACCCTAAAGAGACACTTTTAACCATGCAAATTTCTAGATTTTGATGTTATAAGGTCAAGCAAGGTGAAGGGTCCCAAAACAGCTCCAACGTTCAAGCCCTAGTTGAATTTGGCTTAAACCCTAGCCATAGCAGCTTTCCTTGAAGGGCCTATTACAACCAAAATGGGTAACCCCATAGGAGAAAAATTTTCTCCTATTCTTGACAACCAATCAGCTAGCCATGCAGCCAACAACCCTGGATAGGCTCCACTAGCTGATGATATGCCATATATCTTTGTCACCTACAACAACCATTTGCTTCTTACCCATCTGGCATGAGCACGTCAATGAAGGTGGGCTTCCACTCCAACAGTACTTTGGTCATTTTGCAATCGGGTGCTTATACTTGTTTGTTTTTGGGCATTTGGTATGGATTATAGGGTGATATAGAGGAATGAGATATTTTGACCATGATCTTGTTCTCTCACCTTAAATAGGGGGTTAATCTTCGATCCTAGTCCAATGGGACCTCTCGTAATTGCCCAATGGGTATAGGAGGGGCACTACATGGGAAGCCCTGATTGAGATAGCGCAGTTGCATCTTCCCTTATATCATAATTAACACTTTCCATCACACATTAAAAGCCCCATATTCCACCTCCATTCTTGGGGTTCAACATGTCATGAGTTCTTAGGGATTTGGCACCCATATGTTCATATACATAGGTTGGGCCTGGAAACTTTGCCCTAGGAGGTTGATGCAGCTAAAAGAAACAAAAAGAGCATATCATGGCCATATCACAAATGAAAGAAAAAGAAAATCAAAATGCAAAAGATGGACGAGGACATAAAGATTAGCACATGGGAAAAAACCTAGCATGAACTCTACCTCACCCATTATGGCCATCACCTGGTTCCTTAGCACATGTTTCTCTCTTACATCAAAAGGAGCCCTTACATGTACCAAATTTGACGACCAATGAAGTCACTCATCATTAAGGGGTAATACAATTGCCACATCATTCAAAGCAAGCTCTAACCCTTGAGCTATGAGCAGTAATACAATGAAAAATCAAGAAAAAGTAAAAGGCGCACAAGAAACAAACGCTGAGTCAATAACTCATGCATCCACAAATGAATAGGGGGGACAAAAACGACGCTAGCTTTGTGTATGAAGGTTTCAATCGTAGGAAGTGCATGTGGTTTCTTGTCATGTGCTGCCTGCAGTCACATGGTCGAACCAGACAACCGACAGTTGTTGACGAATGGAGAAGGAAAGCGTAGTATCAATCAAGGCGAAGGCTGGAGGTTGATCTAAGTAACCTCGGGAGTGGTTCAAATGTTGTCTTCATCAACGCCCTCAGATGGCAGGGTGGCGAGATCTGAGGTATTGGTTGAAGGGGGACTACTTGTTCCATTTATTAAACTTGCCCAAAAGGGTTCTCTTCTACTATGCAGAGGGCGACTCTCTGCTGAAGATGTCTGGTTGAGCATATGACCTAATCTGTTAGAGACATTTTTGAGCTATGTCTGCTATCAAATTGAATCAGGCAGGTATCGCCCCTTTCCTCTAGTCTTTTTTGGCCGCAAGTTTAGATCCATGCTCACACATTCTCGATAACTTTTAGAACGGTGCAAATCCTCTAGAAAAAATCCCCATATCCTAATCAATTTGGGTTGGGTGGAGGGTTGGATGAGTTGGAACAAGGGGAGGACTTTCAGATATTTATTTAGACTATTAACAGGAAGTCCTTCCTTTTTTGGGTCTTGGGTCTTGATCTTGTGGTGAATCTCAAGTAGAAAATAAAGAATTGGTTGGGTTTTCCCACAGATATACAACATCTTCTTCATGAAGGGAAGCAATCTAGGATCCATCCTAGTTACAATATTACAACATTTCAAGAAATTCCACCATTATCTTGAATTTAAGGCTATGAGGGTGTGCTTTGGGATTCAGGAACCCAAGAGGTTCACAGCGCGAGGTAAGGGTTCTAATCCATCAAATCTGCCACAATACAATCTTGGAACTTACATTGTCGAACAAAAACAACAAATGTTCACCATGGAGGTAAACCCAACAGAGGTAAATCAACTTTTTTAGTTCTTCAATCTAGGGTAGTGATTTGCAAATTCAATGGGTTTTTGCCCAGGGTCGATGCTTTGCATCAATGGGTTTTTACAACTGGGACCAACAATTGTGACATATACGTATGCTCAAAAGGATTTTTCATTGTTCAGTTTGATACCCAAGAAGATTTGGAGAGAGTTTTGAAAGAAGGGCCTTGGTTTCAGGGAAATGCAGGGCTTTTCATCACCCCATAGTTCCCAAATTTTGATTCCACAACAATGATGATCGCAACAATGCCCATATGGGTGAGGCTACCGAATCTTCCCCTTCTCTTGTGGCATTGTGGCAACACAAGGTTCTCGAGGATATTGGAAACACTTTAGGGTCATTTAAAAATATGGACTCCAAGAGAATGGAGAAAGGGTTAGTCACCTTCACCAAAATTTGTGTAGAAAGAGACCTAAGTAAAGGTCTACTTGATTGCATTTAGCTAAAACATAAAACCTTCCAGTGGACCAAACTTCTAGACTATGAAAATTTAAAATTCAAATGCTGCTCATGTCACCAAACATGACATTTGTAGGACACATAACCCTAGGATAAAAAGCACCCGAAATGAAAAAGGGGTAGGACCACAAAACAAAAGGATGGCGCCCTTCTGAACCCTTAATCATGAGGAATGAATAAGGGGAAATCACAAAGAACCCATCAAACCACGAATAAGGGAGCACTCAAGTACATGTTGGAAATGCAACCCACAAGAAAAATTATACAAAATCAGAAGCGATCCATGAATCAAATCAATGGAAAAATGTGGCACACAAAAAGGATGGGATGATAGGCACAATGAGAGTTCATGCTTCGAAATTTTTTAATTCAAACAAAGAACCCCCACCAAAGACAACTAGAGTGATTTGGCTATAATTCTAGTTGCCCCACTCTCAATGGGATGACAGAAGGTTCAAAGAAAGAAAGGGAAGAAAGAGAAGTTAAGTGATTACTACAACACTTAACTTTTCATGTTTTCTCTTATAGTTTTTAGTTTTTCTTAAGCACATAGGTCGAGAGGCTGCTCTTATTGAATGTGGCTAGCATCCCTTTTTTTCAAAAGTTGAAATTAAATTATAGTTTTTTCCATTGAAGAAAAAAATCATGCATCCATGAATTCTCTCTCCTCACATCTATACACTCAAGATGTGGAAACCCCCATCAACTGGTCCCTTTGACCATGGCACTTGGCCATGAAGTCTTATCGCCTTTGTTACCATCATTATTATTCACTAACACCCATCAATTGAAGGGTGTGCTGAAGAAATGTTACTTCCCCTTAGGGGTTGGAAACACCTAATAGGGTTGTCCTTTAGCCACTCCTACCTAGGGAGAAAACACCATTGTGAGAACAAGGTCCTAATTTTGGAAGGGGATCCTTATTGGAAGTATTAAATAGCCCATGAAACTCAATATTAGTTCACTTAGATGCAATAATGATCTTTGCCCCTAATGAATTATTTCTTTCGCTAGAATATGTGTTATGATTGTCTAGTGATTCAGCAATCAATGCCTTGGGCACCTTCTCCACAGTTACCCAAGCCATTAGAGAAGTATATTGGCAAAACAGGTGAAGTGTTGAGACACTTGGGCCTCTTAGTAGTAGCTGCCAGCAAAAAATGACACATGTTCCAGGGAACCTCCTACATCTAGGACATTGGATGACTTTGTAGCTGATTTGATGATTCTTCAGGATGACGCACCTAGACCCAACAAGCCCCCATGCCAATCTTAACACCAATTAATGGATGACAGTTGATTCAGGGCGTGGACGAGGATGGTATCACCTTCATAGACTAGGGAGGGCTAGTTGCACCTAAGAAGCCCTCAACATGGGAGTAGAGGAGGCCACTTTGAGAAGTTTGAGCCCCAAGGAGACTACTTTGTGGTGCCCCAACTGGATCTTGGGACCACACAAGATCTATTGAGGTGGATTTCACGGCCAACCCTCAAATCTTGATTTTTATGTACTTTTGTATCATCTTGGACACCTCATATCACTTGGACATGCCATTTGGAGCACATTTCTTGTATGACGTCAACCCTAGAGAGCTAGCGTCTCACACATGTGGGTTAGTTAGGAAATTTATTGTTAATGCTAGTGGGTTGGCTTGTAACCCAAGGTTGTGTTGCAATCAAACTTGTTTTCTAGGGGCTCTTAGGTTAATTAGTTCGTGTCCTCCTCATATAAATAGAGGAGAGGATCATTCAATTGTATTCATCATCGCTTGTGACATAATTTGGTCTCCTTGAGAATTTTGGCCTTCATGTATCTTGGAGAGATGTGTTCTATGGAGAACTTTGTTTATTGGAGCTATGTTCTTGGCATTGGAGAAGTTATGTTGGATCAATAAGGGATTGTACATGCATTTTGTCTTGTAAGCGAACCTTGTATTTGATAAATCATTGATTCTATGTCTAATTTGTGGAATGAATTGATAATCTAGGGTTTTCTATTGGGACTTTATCATTGAAGATCCATTGTATGGAATCTAGATATCATCATTGTATACATTATTCATGTATGAAATGTAAATGGCAATCCCTTGGTGAATTTTTTTAATAGCTCTCCTAAATGACCTTGATCCCTCACAAAGATAATAGTTAGGGTTTTGTGCTAGGGCATCAAAATATCCTTACTCCTTTGCAAGATTTAGCCAATCTATCACCCCCATAGACTTCATCATCCCAAGGACTAGGTACTGGCCTTGTCAATTTGGTGATCAAGCATCATCTCATCCATAAAATTGGTTTTCATTGTCTTTCCTAACTCAGCCCTCTTAAGGAAAGCTTGGGTTGGCTTTTTTACCACCTCGACCATTTTGCATTGGGAAACGTCAATGTTGTCACAAGAGACTACCATGTTGTGAGAGCTGTCATGAGTAATTCTATACCAAGGCCAAGGTCACCTACAAACTCCATAGACAATAACCATGTGGAATGACATGGGTGCACCTTCACATGGGCTAGACTAGTCCATACACTGTGATCATACCTATAGAAAGTAAGGCTCCCATCAAACCGTTAGTCCTCATGAGAAGCCTCCCATGATCCTTCAATCTTATCAGGGATGAGATCACCAAGATGAAACTTTCAAGGGACATGGCATGGTCCAACCAATCACAATGAATACATACTCAAACTAACAAGACATAGGTCTTGGAGACCTTATACACGGCTTCACATGGTTTTTACAAGGCTTTTCCTTGTGACCTTGGACTTACAATGGTGGTGAATGATGTAACTAAAAAAGTCTATATAACGCCACTAATAGAGGGGTAACAAACCCTAAATTTATTCATTACTTTAGCCATATTTTCTACTATATTATAACTCACTTTGAGGGCTAAATGGTGTTGTTGTTGTAATTTGTTTACTACTATAATTTCCTACCTTTTATGCAAGTTCAGAAACAGAAATTGGAAAAGTTCAAATTTTAGTGGTTTGGGGATTGTTTTGCATGAGATTGATACTTGGTAAACCCTCTAAATTAGTCTTAGAATACTTCAAGCCAAATTTGGAATTTACTTTGAGTAACTACCTTATCCTTGACTTGTTTGAGACAAACTCTTTGGTGGTGAATTGAGTAGATACTTAGGAGGCCTTGGACTTGATTGTGTCTTGTCTTAGTCCTAAGTTCTACTAGGGAAGCCTCCCTTGTGCTGGATTTATTCTTCACTAAAATGAGGGAAATTGTTGCTAAGGTAACAGTGGCAACACTTCTAATGTTCCACTAAGTCTCGGCACCTTGTGACGGTTTTGCAGTAAGGTGCTTGATTTTTTGATAACAATCCCCATGCTTCCTTAATCATTGGGAGTGTAGTGTAAATTGTCATTGAATTGGTAAAAATATTTACCTCCATCTTGATTGGTCGTGAGAAAGCCATGCAACATTTTCTTGATCCAATGGTATGCACTAGATACAAAGTTCTAATAGGACGAACAATAGACATGGGTGGCAAAAAATATAGTTATTAATTTATACGCTATAAAAATATGATACGATTGCATGCCATTTTGTTTTTGGTAGTGAAAATGGCAATTTTTCAAGAAGTGGGCTCTGCGTTTGTGTTGGATTCCATCATAGAGGGGTATCTATTTCATCAAACTACCCGGGATTCTCTTTAACTAATATGTTTTGAGAAACACTACAAGTGTAGTTGAAGGGCATTAGGATTTATACTCTGCCTTATTTTCAACTTGACTTCTGAGGATTGTAAGGCATGTGCACCACAATTGAACCTCACATATTATGATTTCATGGCATTACATAAAGATATCATATACACACTACATACAACATACATAAATGCATCCATTTTTAATTAATTTTAAATTTAAATGTATTGAAGGAGTATATATATATATATATATATATATATATATATATAATTGTCAAGGAGTGTTTGAAATTCTAAGATCACCCATCAGGAGTTAATTTTGTTTCTTTCTTTTGGGAGAAATCCAATTTAGTAATAGCTTGTAGTTTTTGCTGGTGCATATGGCCTTTTAATGATGATTTGCAGCATAGTCCAAGGAATGATCAGTGGACATTAGGAATTGCAGCTGATGCCTGAGTTTCAACTAAAATCAATGGAACAACGTTAAACACATTATAGGAGTACTCTAGTGAAAGTTTAGCATTTAATGTTTTTAAGAAGTGATTTAGAATTTTGTGTATAGGTTTTGACATTCTTTGTACAAATTTCTCAGAAATGGCTTTCAATGCAAATTCAGAAATTTCATTTCAATCTTAAGGTTTACTAGATTATTTCATGTGAATTTTCAGTTGTAGGGATGAATAAACAATATTAATTTACAGCAGCAAATGCTTCAGTTCTCTTCATCCGGTTAATTAGTCCAAGAAAATAAATAAATACCAATTAAGTGTACTTCAACGACAAAATGCTTCAGTCCATAGGGCATAATTCCCAACCAAATTACAGATCTGAAAATGAATTATTACAGTAAATTATGACAGCAGTAAATCTGGCCCTTTATGTTCTATATATTTGTTAAATCAGTTAGGAAATTCAGTTCAATGTTATGACAAATCAGGATACATAACCATTGCTGGAATTTACTCAGTCATGAAGATAGCATAAGCTGAAAATAAAATCTCCAAGTACACAAAATCTGGACAGATGGAACTCTTCACACACACACACACATAAAAGATGAGGTACATCTACATGCAAACAGTTGAATACAAGTTTGTACAAGTCAGTCTCTCCAAACTCTAGCTAGGGAAGCCATAAGAAAACCCTAGCCACCAACTCCTAGCTAGGAATCACTTCTTACCAAAGATCGTCACTCTGCCAAAGATCCTCAATAAGTTGGCATACACATTCACATGTCCTCCTTGTTTCCTACACTTGCATTCCACAAGTGTACAAGGTCGTCTCTCTCTATCTTCTCCACAACAAGCATACCCAATAGCACTAATGTTTCCAAATGCCTCAAAATGCTAGTCTTCTTCTCTCACAAAAGCTATAGGATCAAATGCTTCTCTTGCTCCTCTAGGGTTTATCCCAAAATTTATACTTATTTTCTCCTTATGGCAAACCCTAAACCCTAGTGCTCAAGATAGAGAACAAATACAAATGAAGAAGAGTACAAAGAGGTTAAGTCACTTTAGCTCTCACAACTCTAATCCAAGTGAGTATAATTATGAACAGAAAGACTCTCTTTTCCCTTTATTTATATGAAATGTGAGAGAGGTCGACAGTACAAAATGGACCTGGTCCACTACAAGAAACTTAAGTACAAGTTAGGTCCATAGGTAGAGTGCTCCAACTCTAAGTGACATGTGCCAAGCTCCAAGGCATGCACGTCCAACAAGCAAGTGTGCAAGGCTAAACATTCCTTGAGAAAGGTTTAATACTAAGTTAACGGAAATGCCTGAAGAATTTTCCAGAAATGCAAATCCCCATTTCCGATACAGAAATGGATATGATTCTTGTCCGAAACACTGTAAAAACGTTTTTGTGCCGTTTTAAAAAATCGGAAACTTTAGATCTGGAATTGGATACGTTTCCAAGGGATTTAATTCTTTTTGGACCCGTTACAGATTTCCAGAAATAAATCCACGAAAATCATGATCGGAATCCACCCTTAAAATGTTAAAAAACATGAAAAATTGTATAGCCATAAATATATAATAAAAATGAATAAATCAGATTTGCAAATAAACTCATTACAAACACAACATAATAACGTCTCTTCTAAATGTTTAGAACAACGACACTCCAGATATTTATCAAGGATTCATACTAAGAAAAATATAGATGTTCAAAAATGCAAACAAAAGGGTTTGATGAATGTCTTCGTAAAGAGATTTATTTGAGTGATTAATTTTCAGTTTGGTAAAGGTTTTGTTAATTGTCATTGATTTTGTTCTTGATTTCATAAATCTCTCCAATATGACAAATCTTTTCTAGCCAATCTTTTGCCTGCATATAGTCAAGAGACCAATCTGACGTTGAGAAGATTGAAATGTTCAAATAGGTCTTGATGGAATATCCTAATGATCCCATGGGCTTTTTAATTGCCATGCAAGGAAGATAGATATCCTCTATCGTGCATGACACGTTCTTTGAAGGAGTTAGACTCGGAAGCACAAACATTGTAGCATTTCTGATTACATTAATAATGATGATGATAATATGTTGAATGTTATAATAATCACTAATGAAGATGACAATGTTTATGCTGAATTGGCGATGATTATTTGTTTATGTTGAATTCATGATGATGATTATGTATTTTTAGATATAGATTATAGACTCTAAAGATATGGTATATATATATATTATAATATATATATATATATTATATTAATATATATATATATGTTGTTTCCTTGTCGTATCGTATCCTGATTTTTGAAAATTTGCCGTATCCGTTTCAAACCCCGTAACCATATCCGTTCCCATATCTATTTCAATGCAACTTAGGTTTAATGCTTCTCTGAAGGCCCCCAATTCTCCAATGCTACCTCCTAAGCCAGATGTGCCTCCAGGTCCACTTGTAGAGTGATCCAAATCTATGTGGCACATTCCAAGCTCCAAGGCATGCACATCCAACAAGAAAGGGTGCAAGGATAAAGATTCCTCGAGAAAGGTTCAATGCTCCTCCTCCAAACTTCAAAGGCCTCTAATTCTCCAATGCTACCTCCTAAGCCATGTGTACCTTGTTAGTTTTTGTAGCATAGGAGGTGTTCTAGTCTCAAAACTTTGTGTAGAGGTTAAAACACAGGAGTTCTCCATAATCTAGAAACCGTTTTTGGAAATTCCACTTAGAAGTGTCTCAATTAGATTATTAACCTATTTTTAACTATTTCCTAAGCCTAAATTTAGGAAAAGGGGTTAATTAATCAAAATTAATTGAGATAAGGTGTGAACCATTTAGAAACTCACACTAATCGATTAGGAAATAATCTTAGCCATCGATTAAGATTTAATCTTGGCCGTTGGAGTCCCAACATAAGATTATAAGAAGAAGTCGATGGGTAGATGGAGAAAACACACATTTGATATCGATTTCCTTGGAGAGTTTGATTTTTCCAGAGAGTAGTAGTTGTCGGAAGAGTTTGAGTTTCAGAAGAGAAGTAGAGACAAAGAGGGGTAGGGACAGTGAAGCCAGAGGAAGATTTTCTAGATCCGGTGAGTACTATGCAAAGAGGCTGATATTTTCTCTAGGATGTTGCGTAGAGGCAGCACAGAAGCCTCAAGAGGGCAATTCAATTTTAATAGAGGAGAAGACGTTTGCAGTTCCAGATGTTGGGAAGAGTTTTTGGAGGACTAGAGTAGCATTTTCCCAGTCAACAGCAGGAGGGACGGATAGATTGGCAGTCGATTCAAGCAACACATGTGGCAAGCATCTCCAGAGACACAAGCCAAGTTGGACGGGTAGCTTTTTGGTAGCAGTTAAATGTCAGGATTGCTCAAAGTGAGAGTAATTTCTCTCAGATAATTTTTGCCAGCATTTCTCTGTAGGATTGCGAGTATTTGACATCCAGATTGTACTTAGATAAATTCGTTGCGGCTTAATAATATAAAACCCTCAGCTGTTGCACCGATTTTCCCAAGTTGGGTTTTTTCGGGGACATTTGTACAAAAATAAGTGTGTCAATTTTTAGTTGTGTGTGCTAAAATATTTCTTAGTTTCCAACATTATTGTTTTCCACAATTTTCTTTGTGAAGGTTGCAGTGTGATTTATTTGATATTTGTCGTAGCAAATAAATTGTTAAATTAATTAAAATTAGAAGAATTAATTCCAGTTGCTGCAATAAGATTTCAAACTTGAAATTTTCACATGGTATCAAAACGGGTTTGCCAAACGGGAAGCTCAGAGGTGGAAGAAGAAAATTTCGTTGTTTAGAAGGAGAAACAGACCAAAATTTTCTAGGGATACAGAGTACCTAGCAAGGCAATACAAATTGTTGGGCAAGGGTTTGATGTTTATTTGCAGGGTGGTAGAAAATTCAATTTGTCCGGAATAGTAATTCTAGCAGGTAGAGGGAGCAACATCTCAGATTTTCATGGAGCAAATTCCTTGTTTGGGCACAAAGGGTTTTGCAGTGGCAGAATCAATGTCATGATGAAGAGAAATAACAGGCACAGAGGGAAATTTATCTTGGAGCATTTCTAGCCAAGAAATCTGATTTTCTCAGTTCAGATTGACAGTAGCCGTGAGCAGATCTTCTCACTCCAAAAGAGAGTGCGAAAAGCAGATTCAGCAGGCGAGCAAAGGAAGAGGAATTTTCCAAATCAGATTTAGAGATTACCATGGTTGGACTTAGAGATCAGGATAGGTTGGAGGGAGCATCCAACTATGTCATCTGGAAGGATAGAATGTCCTTCTTGTTAGATGAACATGGCCTAAAGACCTATGAAGAGAATGTGGTGGCAGTACCTCGGGACCCTGATCAACTAGAGTACAAAACGGAAATGGCAAAGGCGAATTAGATGATCTTGGATGGAGTTCGAGATCATATAGTCTCACATGTGGCAGACAAAGGGATGACCAAGGAAATGCAGGATGCTGTCTTTGAGTTATATGAGAGTACTTCAGAGCAAAGGAAGATGTTCCTATAGGAGAAGCTGAGGAGCTTTAGGACGTAGAAGGGAAAAAGCATAGCTGCCTTTATCAACGAGGTTCAGGAGGTTCGAGACCAGCTTACAGCCATTGGGGGGTACCCCAACCCATAGAGATTGTATGTTTGGAACTGAATAGTGTCTCAGAGGAGTGGAAAGTGTTTTTCCAAAGTAGCTTGAGCAGAGACACATTACCCAAATGGGACAGGATGTGGTCTGATCTACACTAGGAGGAGTTGAGGCGGGCTCTATTAAAGAGTACCATCGGTGGTAGCAACAACAAAGGACCGAAGAGTGAGGAGGAGAATGTAACCCTAGCATCGAAGGATGCCAATTAGGGACAGGGGAGAAGAAGAAGGACCTGTCAAAGGTCCAGTGCTTCAGATGTGGTGTGTTTGGTTACTACAATGCATAGTGTCCTCTTAGGAAGAAGGACAAGCAGGAGAAGCAAGACCAGGCAGCATCATCCGTTGAGATAAACAAGTTGTCCTCTAGGTTGGAGGAAGAGTCTGCCATTTTTGTAGCTATAACTCCAGAAGAGGGGTGGCGCGATATGGAGCTATAGCCCCAAAGTTGCACAGACTTGGGCAAGGTCCATTGAGGTGTTCTCCCCATGGATCATTACCTTGCTACAGGGGCCCAGAGTATTCAGTAGTAGGATGGATCAATGTCAGTGATCCAATTAGATTCCATAATGACAATGCAGACTAGGAGCGTCAGGTGCTGAGGAGAGTAGTTCAGTGTTGATAGCAGAGTAGAAAGCTCAGTAACAGAGTCAGCAATGGTGCAGATTCTTCAGTGGATAGTGTAGGTTCTAGTAGCAGTCAGATGCTTAGGAGACAAATGCAACATAGAGACATAGTTGATTTAGTATTTAGGATGCTTCTTGGTTGCATTAGATGCAGTTGCAACAAAAATAGATGAGAGGGAGTTGTAGTGCAGATGCAAAGTTGGCAACAGTATAGCAATGTTAGCAGCATCATAGATGCAACAACAGAGTTTTGAAGTGGTTGGTGGGAAGTGGAAGACAGTCACAATGGCCAAACATCAACAGCGTGACAAAGGGTGATACAAAGACAGGGTGTTGTAGCAACAATGATGCAACACTAGAACACCTTCCTCGCTAAGGAGTGTTAGCTTTTGTAGCATCAGAGGTGTCTGGTCTCGAAAATTTGTGGAGAGGCTAAAACACAAGAGTCCTCTGTAACCCAGGAATCATTTCTAGAAATTTCGCCTAGAAGTGTCTTAATTAGATTATTAGCCTATTTTTTATTATTTCCTAAGTTTAAACTTAGGAAACGGGGTTAATTAATCGGAATTAATTGAGATAAGGTGTGAATCATCTAGAAACTCACACTGATCGATTGGGAAATAATATTAGCCATTGATTAAGATTTGATTTTGTTCGTTGGAGTCCCAAAGTAAGATTATAAGAAGAAGTTAATGGGTAGATGGAGAAAACACACACTTGATATCGATTTCCTTGGAGAGTTTGATTTTTCTAGAGAGCTAGCAATTGCTAGAAGAGTTCGAGTTTCAAAAGATAAGCAGAGACAGAGAGGGGTAGGGACAGTGAAGCCAGAGGAAGATTTTCTAGATCTTGTGAGTACTGTGCAAAAAGGCCGAAATTTTCTCCAGGAGGCTTCACAAAGGCAATGCAAAAGCCTCAAGTGGGCAATTCGATTTCGTTGGAGGAGAAGACGTTTTCAGTTCCAGAGGCCGGGAAGAGTTTCCAGAGGGATAGAAAAGTGTTTTTCCAGTCAATGGTAGGCAGGATAGCTAGATTGGCAATCAATGTAGGCAACACGTGTGGCAGGAAGCTCTAGAGTGACACAGAGCCTACGCAAATGAAGTTGGATGACTAGATTTTTGTAGCAGTTAAGTGTCGAGATTTCTTGGAGTGAGGGTAATTTCCCTCAGATAATTTTTGCCAATATTTTCTCTATAGGTTTGCCAGTATTCGGCATCTAGATTGTACTCAGATAAATTCAATGCTTCTTAATAATATAAAACCCTCAGTTGCTGCACCCGTTTTCCCATGTTGGGTTTTTCAGGGACATTTGTCCAAAAATATGTGTGTCAATTTTAATGTGTGTGCTAGAATATTTCTCAGTCTCTAGCGCTATTATTTTCCACAGTTTTATTTGTGAAGGTTGCAGCATCATTTATTCAATATTTGCCATAGGAAATAAATTGTTAAATTAATTAACAATTATAAGAATTAATTTTAGTTGTTGCAATAGGATTTCGGACTTGAAATTTTCACATACCCCTATATCTACCCCACCTACATGATTATTCCTTCACTTGAGCATTCTTAAATCAAGTACAAGCCTCCATGCATGCCGCCAAGTGTCCCCAAGTTGTCTAGGGTTCAAGACCCTCCTCCAACAAGCCAAATGCTCCTCTTGAATGCTCCTCCTCCATGGTAATCCATCCTCCCAAGCAACCAACCAACCACTCTAGAGGTAGATCCCTTGAAGAAATTCATCATGCCTAGTAGGACTCCAACGCCCCAAGGAAGTGTGCCAAATAAGCATCAAGACAAGGTTAGCAATCCATGAGCAAATTGTTTCCAATATGTACATCCATTGTTGTACAACCAAGGGTTATCAACATGCCATGCTCCATGCATTGCATGAAGTGCCATCAAGCATGGTGTAAACACTTTGGAGTAACCGTGAAAGCTAACATTCTTATCATAAGCAAGGGATGATGGCGGATATCTTGTACATTTTAGTGTTTCAAAGATCATTGATTTTCAGTGATTTTTTGTGATTTTTTGCTGGGTTGTTTGTTAAACAAGAAATCAGAACGGAAAAATTCCCCTTTTTTTGAAGAAAAACACTTTAATTAAAAAGAAATGCAAGGGCAAGAAAGTAGTCAATTTAAAATAATAAAAAAACCACGAGGGCTTCACGGGGGGGGGCAATAACATACCATGTGCATTCATATTGGGGGATATATATTGAGGAAAAAATGAAATAATATATTGGGGGATATATAGGGGGTAAAGGGTTTTTATATTGTCAGGTATAAAAAATGGAGCTCAAAGTTAATGAAAAAAATAAAGGGGTATAAAAATGTTAATGAAAAATGGATACCTGCAATACCTAGTGAATGTAGGGGCTTTTTAAATTGGGAAAGTGTATTGGGTTCATATTGGTAGGGGTTTAAATAATGTGATTTTTATAGATATTTTCCGATATGTAGTCAAATTAGGGGTATTGTTTAGTATGCCATGAATGCACGTGATATGTCATAGGTTCATTGAGTGAAGCCCCTGTGAAAAAAAACCATTAAAAAAGGAAATATTTTTACATTTTTTAATACTTGTTGTCTTCTTGCCAAGTCATTCCACCCTTGACCTTTTCTCTAAGTGTGATTTTTTTGAACCCCGTGAGTTATTCCTAAATCCAATTTTTGCAACTAATATGAATGTATGGAGCATTTTCTAAAGTCAATAACGACATTAACCAACTAATTGGTTTAGCTTGCTTTCTTGGAAGTTTAGGAGTGTTGTAAATTTTAATATTCCTCTAGTTAAGTGTATTTTAGATAGAAATTAAGGGAATTGTCTTAAAATGTGACTTTTTGGAGTTTCTGGTGGATTTCTAGCCGGAATTCGATGGAAATTTTTGTGGGGAAATCTTGATTTGTGTTGTTTAATGTGAAAATTCTATCACTGCAACATCTGATTTATTTTTCCTACTTATTTTCCAATAAGTTATCTATGAAAACCCTTCAGTAAACATTAAAATAAATTATGCTGCAGACATCACACCATAATACAGAAACAAATACATGCACAAGAATCAAACACATCGACACAGATATTTTGGACAATTGTCCTCGGAAAAACTCAATGCGGGAAAACCGGTGCAGTAGAGGAGGATTTTATTAATCAATTATTCTTGAGTACAACTAGCAGCCAAACAGGCTTACCCAATAAAGATAAATTCTCCAGCCCCCTCCCCCAGACTCAGTGTCAAAATTGATACCCTTTGCGTAGCTCCCAGACCTCTTGCGTTAGCTCTTGCCTCTCTGCGTCAGCACTGGGCCTCTCAGCATCACCTACGCAGATCCTCCAGTGACTGCGCAGTTCTGTTGCCTCTACATCTGCCTATGAGGCTCTGCGTCTGCATCTCTAATCTTTGTGCTGATATTTTGGTGCTATTCCTGCCTCTCTGTTCCGTACTTGCTACCTCTCGCTGCAATCCAGACCACTAGTTCGAATTTCTCAGCAAACCGCGCTCCAGAAATTGAACTGATTGGTCTCCCTCAATGTGTTCTCCAACTAACCCTCAAGCCTCTTCTTATAATTTTCTTGTTGGTCCTTCAACGACCGAGATTACATTTCTAATCAATGGCTAAGATTAGATTTGGCTTGATCTATGTCTTTTGGAACCTTCTAACCCAATTTTATATTAATACCCATTAATATTTCATTTTTCCTAAGTTTAGACTTAGGAACTCCATTAAAAATATTAATTATTTTAATATCTCCTAAACCAGGTAGAATCTACCCAAACCATTTTGGGGTCTTCGAGATCTTATGTGCTTTAGCCTCTCCACCAATTTTCATGGCTAGAGCACATCCGATGCTACCCCAAATCAACTCTCCCTCTTAGCAAGGATTGTGATCTAGTAATACTCCACACTGAGCATCACTCTAATTATACAACACCGGTGCCTGTGTTGATGCTAGGCCTCCCCGCCCAACATCCTCTGCACTGTTGCATCCTATACTGTTGCCCATGGCTCTACCACTACCACTGCATCATCCATACGACAGCTCCTTCTGCATCCAGGTTGTTTCTGGTCCTTTCTCCCAACACTGCATCTACACTGCAACTCACTCTGCATCCGTGCAGCTGCTGGTCCTTCTTCCCAACACTGCATCTACACTGCAACCTCTTCTCATCATGCTACATCGTGCTACTGCTGATTGCTCCTGCACTGCAACATCATACCCATTTTTGCTATTGAAATGGATTCTTTATCATCCCCATCTTCTCCCTGAAATAATCAAACTTTGTTCTTCGAAGGGCCTTGGTAAGGATGTTTGCCACCTGTTCTCTTGTAGGAGTGTAACTCAACTGTACAACTCCTCCCTGGACATAGTCTCTAAGAAAGTGACATCGAATATCAATATGCTTTGACTGATCGTTAAATACTGGATTCTTAAAGAGCTTGATGCAACTCTGATTATCACACATGATCCTGGCCGCCACCATATTTCTTCTAAATAGGTTCACAAGCAGTTTTCTAAGCCATATGGCCTCGGATGAAGCTTTGCTTGCAGCCATATATTCTGCCTCAACTGAGCTCAGAGCTACGGATTTATGTTTCCTACTGCACCAGGAGGTCATTCCCGATCCAATGTTGAAACAATACCCAGAGGTACTTTTCCAATCCACTGAACTTCTAGCCCAATCTGCATCAATAAATCCACTCAATTTGATATCCTTACTCCTGGTGCACAAGATTCCATAATCGACTGTTCCCTGTATATATCTGAGAACATGTTTGGCCACTGCCCAGTGCACCCTCTTCGGTTCTACCATGAACTGACTGAGGGTGTTGACAAAGTAACAAATGTCTAGCCTGGTATTGACAAGATACATCAGGGACCCTATGAGCTGCCTGTATAAGGTGGGATCAACATCCTTGTCTTCTGATGCATCAATTTTCTTTCAATTGGTGATCATTGGAGTAGCCATGGGTCTACAATCCTGCATCTTGAATCTCTTCAGAATCTCTATAGCATATCTCCCTTGTCGAAGGAAGATATCCCCCTTTTGCTGCCAAACTTCCATCCCCACGAAATAATGCATCTGTCCCAAATCCTTCATGTCAAATTTTGTGGCTAGATTCTTCTTGCAGTCCCCGACGAGCCTGGATGATCCTGTCAGGAAGAGATCATCTACATATGATACTCGGATTAGAGGCTCATTTTTGACAACCAGATAATAGAGATTTGGATGTGCATCACTCTTGACAAATCCCATCTTCTGCAAATAGCTATCAATTTGACCATACCATGCTCTAGGTGCTTGTTTCAGCCCATACAAGGCTTTCTTCAATTGGATACATGATACTTCTTCTCATGTGTCTCAAAGCCATTTGGTTGTTTAATATATACCTCTTCTTCTATCACCCCGTTCAGGAATGTCGTTTTGACATCCATCTGGTAAATCTCCCACCCCATCTGTGCTGCAAGAAATATCATGGTTCTAATAGATGTATACTTGGCTAGTGGGGCGAAGCTCCCTTCGTAGTCAATTCTTTCCTTCTGAGCATACCCCTTAGCCACAAACCTGGCTTTGTATCTTTCCACACTACTGTCTGCAACGTATTTAATCTTGTAGATCCATCTTGAACCTACCACCGATCTATCTTGAGGCCTCGACACTACCTCCCAGATATCATTCATCATTATGTAATTGTATTCCTCTACCATCGCATCCAACCAAACCTGATATTGAGCATCCTCCTGAAAACTGGCAAGCTCCCCATCCTGAGAAACTAATGCTTGATATCTATCTGGCTGTTTTCGCTCCCTTTTATTGTTTCTTGATGCACCAATGAAATCCTTTACATCCCCCAGAATCTGACGAAGTTCCTTGCTCGTTCTTCCTCTCATAGTAGGTGATTTTGTTAGCTCCTCCTCCTCCTGTGATTCTTCCTGATCCGAAGAAGAGTTCTTTACTTCCGTTGGTTGAAGTGGTTTGACCAACGGCTCATCTTTTCATTGCTCCTTGGAAGGCATTTCTCGAGATTTTCTAAAGGCCCTATCCTCCACGAACTTCATATCTCATCGATCTACTACCTTCCTACTCTCTGGAAGATAGATTCTGTATGCCTTAGCATTCTCTCTATATCCCACTAGATATCCTTTCTCTGCAGTTTGATCCAGCTTCTTCCTCTTTTCTTCGGGTATGCGACAATATGCTAAGCTCCCAAATATCCTGAAATGACTGACTTCAGGTGTCTTCCCTGTGAAGACTTTCTCTGGAGTAATCTTGCCCAATTCCCAATGAGGAATTCTATTCTGAACATAGACTGTCGTGTTGCATGCTTTTGCCCATAGGAATTTTGGCATATCTTGATCATACATCATGGCCCTAGCTGCTTCCATGATAGTTCTGTTCTTTCTTTCTACTACTCCATTCTGCTCCAGATTGTAAGGAGCCGTTCACTCTCTTCTGATGCCCTCCTTAGCACAAAAATCAGTGAAGTCCTTATCGACATACTCTCCACCATTATCTGAGTGCAAAATTTTTATTTTCTTCCCTGTCAGGTTCTCCACGAGAGCCTTCAACTCTTTGAATCAACAAAAAAGCTCGTCCTTGGTTTTCAAAAAATAAATCCAAGTTTCCTTAAGTGGTCATCAATGAAGGTGACAAAGTACTCAGCACCACTAAGAACTTTAGTGGACATAGGTCCGCAAATATCTGAGTGTACCAATCCTAGTACACTGTTGACCCTGTTTTTACTTCTAGGAAATGCCACTTTGGCATATTTTCCTAGAGCACATCCTCTGCATACATCTTGTTCTGTACTAAGATCCAAAACTCATGTTACAGTTTTCCTGAGAATTCTCAGAGCCCCATGGTGCAAATGTCTCATTCTTCTGTGCCATAGTTCGTTCAAATCTTGTCTCCATGACTGCCCATCAGTGCCATTGGTGATTCTAGTTGTAATTTGTACAACTTGTTACTTCTAATCTTGATCTGCACTTTATTTTTCCAGCTTGGGTGATTGACATATACTTTCTCCTTAATGAAGAAAATATCATAGCCCTTGCCTTGAAGTTGCGACATGGAAAATAAGTTCATCCCCAGTCCTGGTACATGCAGCACATTGGTAGCACGGAACTGCTCTCCCGTTTTTGTTTGAAAAACTATGGTACCCCTCCCTACTGGTGTACACTTTGCCTTATTCCCCATGGTGATCTAAAAATTCATCCTTTTCTCCTGGTAATCTGAGAAACATTCCCGGATTCCCATCATATGCTAGGAGGCTCCACTGTCTATATACTATACCTCTGATGATGCGGAGCTTGTCACACAAGCAACTTCTTCTTCCAATCTGGAAGCCAACATAGAGAAATCGAAATCATTGTCTCTTGTGCAATTTTCTGAAAATCTATGCGAGCCTTCTAACGTAAATGCCTATGCATCATGGTCTCGACCCATAATTGATTTTCCTTTCCTGTCTTTGATTAGTCCCTCTGATACCATGTGAAATTTCTATTACTGCAACAACTGATTTATTTTTCCTACTTATTTTCCATTAAGTTATTTATGAAAACCCTTCAGTAAACTTTAAAATAAATTATGTTGCAGACATCACATCATAATACAGAAACAAATACATGCACAAGAATCAAACACATCAACACAGATATTTTGGACAAATTGTCCCCGGAAAAACCCAATGCAGGAAAACTAGTGCAGCAGAGGAGGATTTTATTAATCAGCTATTCTTGAGTACAACTGGGTGTCAAACTGGCTTACCCAACATAGATAAATTCTTCAGGACCCTCCCCTAGACTCAACGTCAAACTTGTTGGCTTCTGTGCAGCTCCTAGACCCTCTGCATCGGCTCCCGCCTCTTTGTGTCAACACTAAGCCTCTCTGTGTCACCCATGCAGGCCCTCTAGTGACTGTGCAATTTTGTTGCCTCTATGTCTGCCTCTCTAATCTCCACGTTGATCTTTTGGTGTTGTTCCTGTTTCTCTGTTCCGTACTCGCTACCTCTTGCTGCAATCCAAACCACTAGTTCAAATTTCTTAGCAAACTCCGCTCCAGAAATCGAACTTATTGTTCTCCCTTAGTGTGTTCTCCAACTGAACCTCAAGCCTCTTCTTATACTTTTCTTGTTGGCTCTTCAACGACCGAGCTTGCATCTCTAATCAACGACTAAAATTAGGTTTGGCTTGATCCATGTCTTTTGGAACCTGCTAACCTAGTTTTATATTAATACCCATTAATATTTTATTTTTCCTAAGTTTAGACTTAGGAACTCCATTAAAGATATTAATTATTTTAATATCTCTTAAACTAGGTAGAATCTGCCCAAACCATTTCTAAGTCTTGGAGATTTTATGTGCTTTAACCTCTCCACCAATTTTCATGGCTAGATCACATCCAATGCTACCCCAAATCAACATTTAAACTATTCTTTTTTACTACATATATGGATTCAACACCCTGAAAAACCCCTATGACACTTAGATTGTGCAAAGTTCACCCATGAAACTTGTGATTTCAATGAATCCGTGCCAAATTGTAGACACATTAGATCAGAAAATAACCCAAATTTTTTCTCAAAAAATCGCACTTAAAGACAACTAGGAAATTAAATTATATTTGTGCAAATTGTTAACTAAGAGCATAATTCTCAAATAATAATCCTCTGCAAATTTGTAGGTTGGTGTTCCTGAAGTGTTTTTTAGCATTTCTTTATTATTTTGAATTTTTATATATATAATAGTAATTAACATTGCTCAATTCTTATACAATTTTGGTGTGATAATTTGTCTGTTTACTGATGAGAATCAGTCTACCATATTCTATTAGTTGCCTGCTTCCTTTTTTTTCTCTTTCAATTTTCAATGTTTTTGTTTGCATGGGAAATAAAAGGAGAATTTTATAAGTTCTAACCACTGAAATGTCATTTGGGTATTCACTGAAGTTGTAGTTGTGGGCATGATCCTTAGGTTTTTTCGTCAATTTCTTGTCTTATTTTGTGTAAGTCAAATGGCGACCGCTTTGTTCCGTGCAATGGCTGGAGTTTGTCGAAGCATAGTTGTTGCCCACACTGGAGGTGCTTCGGCATTATTGATTATTATAATATTCAGTGGATTCCTCATTCCACGACGTAAGCTCATTCCCTTCTTAAAATATCTAGTATGGTTGAAAATGTAATGTCCTCTAGAACTGAATTGGGCCACTGTACAAGTTCATTAATGTCAGCAACATTTTTCTATTGAAAAAAGAATTGGATGTCAAGCTGATGTTTTGGCTTACAGCTTCAATTCCAAACTGGTGGCGATGGGGATGCTGGATATCACCTTTGTATTATGGGGAAACTGCGATTACAGTCAATGAATTCCTTGCTCCACGTTGGAGAAAGGTAGTGAATAAGAGCATATGTAATGTTAGTTTATTCCTGTTTCCATTAACTTTCATTAGCGGGACTAGACTGTGCTGATATTATTAGATTTTATCATTTTGCAAGAGGATTGTTCCAAATCTATATTATTGATACTTAATGTCAGTGTATTTTGCAAATGAGGTGGATTATAAACACTGTTCAGTGACTTGTTTTAATTATATCATAATTTTTTCCAAATATCAGTCCTTTCTCCCTGATTACTGCACCAATGTGACTTTGACATCTGCATGGAAGTCATTGACTTACTAAGACATAATATCTATTGACATAATATCTATTGATGCATGCTTATCTATCTCTATTTTTAATTTGTAAATATAACACGAATGTTTGCAGAGTATACAATGGGCATTATTAGTTTTTACAAAATGATGCTGTGAATAATGAGTTGAGTTTTCTTCTGTGATGGCAGTTGACTTCTCAAAACACCAGCCTTGGTATACAGGTGTTAGAGATTCATGGGCTTTTCCATGAAGACTACTTTTACTGGATAAGTCTTGGAAGTTTGATTGGATTTACAGTATTATTCAACCTTGGATACACTCTTGCTTTAACATATTTGAACCGTATGTATCATTCTAGCAAATGTGATAGATTATGCATTTTGAGAATATATTTTCACAAGGAGAGTGAAATAGTTATGGATTTTGATAAAAGTGATGGTGGCGTGCTTTATCTATCTAATTGTTTGATGAAATATTTTATGATATAAACAGCAATTGGCAAGCCTCAAGCTGTAATTTCTCGAGAAAAGATAGCTAAAATCCAAGATAGCCACGGAGATACGATTTTGGATATGCATGCTCAGTCAAACACGATATCATTTCACAATCATACATCTAGCACAGAGAGCAGCAACGCAGGTAAGGATTTATTGTCTCTTCTTGAATTTGAATTTTATTTTTTTAGATGGGTTAGAGCGTTATATTCATTTTTGACCAATCAACATTATTGTCAAGAACAATACCATGTACGTTTCAATCTATCCCTCAGGATTTAGGATTATATAAAGTACAAGTAATTGGATGAATGCATTCAATTTAGAGGAGCTTTCTATGTTAAGCTGAATGCCATGACCCTATTATCCAGAGATTCCTTATTAAACTAAAACTTTCCATAACCTAGTTGTGACCTTATTATCCAAAGATCCCTTATTAAGCTAAAACTTGGTATTAGCTAGTCCTCGTGTCGGGACTCGGGAGCACTAGAGTCTAAGGTATATTTTTAGTTTTTGAGTATGAAAAAATAATTGCCCATTATATGTGTTTCCTTGTTTCTAAAACACATTCTTTTTCCACAAGAGGATAGGACGCACATTGCACCTACTGAGTTACTATTACGATATTGGTAATGAATCATCTTAGTTCGGCACTGGCGTGAGCTGATAGAATATGATCGTTAATGAACGTCCTGCACAGCTGAAATTGAGTCAGACAATGCCATTAAGCATTCATTACCTTTTCCCCTTCGGAAATTGGGCTAAAGTAATTTCAACTTAGGGGAAAAATAGCTAAGGTTTGTGATCATGCATATATGAGATGCAACTAAAGCAATATAATAATTAGAAAAAGAGAGTTCTTCATAAATTACAGCATTGATTATAGAAAACTACAATAATATAGTAGTACCTTTGAAAAGACATGCTTCAAAGGAATACAGATGTTTAAATGTTATATCTTTCAGCAAAGATGTCATAATCAAATTCAGTTTGCGTGTACATATATTCTTGTGGCGTAGAAAAATCATGGATCGTATGCTACAGTTTCAACTTTAGATACAAAAATTATAGCCATTCAAAGTTATAAGTTGAAACCCTTGATAATTTCAAGATTTCTCAATATGGACAAGTGTTGCACAGTTTTTGAGAAGATATCTCATGTATGGAATGTGGAAACATGTGTCCAATTGAGGGGTATTAATGCGAGGAACGTTTTCAATTGATGTTCTTGTTATAATAAGCATTGTTACATTTCATTTAACAATTATATTGCAGGTCAGCCTTGCCACTTTGGTTTTACATCGTCATTTGTGTTTAAGTAGGCCTTCATCAATGGTAATTGTGGCTACCAGTGAGGGGTCAACTCAACTCGTTTCTCCTAATTTATCCATAGCATCGCCTTTGGTGCATGAATTTGTTATTGGTAGATTATAACTTGATACATTTCGGAAGTATGAATTCTATCTTTACAAACTACAATTGTTGAACTTGTTATATATAACATAACAAGTTTTAAGATATTGGGGCATTATCAAGAATTTACTTTCTTGCAACTTGTATTGCTTTGCAAGTAGTCAGAGCTGTCTCTCAACACTTCAGTTTGAGTGAGTGTGTCAATGAGCACTGCTGACTTTGCTGCAGGGGAAGGTGACCATCTTGGTTGTCACCTAATAGTATCATGTTGTAAAGAGCATGCTATGATTTATAGATCACAAATATAACCACTCAAAAGCTTTTTGTCATCTGTATTTACTTTTTAATAGAAATTTACACGAAGATTTATAATCTTGTATATACAAAACCACTTACAATCTTACTGTACTATGGCTGGTTCACAGAGAACAAGCTTTCTGATTGATTTTCATTTACTTTTGAATAGAAATATTCTTGGTTCACTAACATTAGATACATCTGAAAAATGCATACATCATTTAATAGCTAGCATATCTAGTATCGAAATCCTTCCTGACATGTGGCGAAATCTATTTCTGTCATGTTACTAGGTGCAAAACGAGGAATGATATTATCTTTCCAGCCATTGGCAATTTCTTTCCAAAATATCCAGTATTTTGTGGACATTCCAGTGGTAATACTTTAACTGAACCTACCGGAACTCATTCCTGACGTGATTAAACTGTGTAGGATATTTTCCACTTCTTGAAATCATCGATTTTATTTTGAGGTAGGAAACGAAAGAACGGGGAGTGACAGAGAAAAGACTTCACCTGCTGAAAGATATTACAGGAGCTTTCAGGCCAGGTGTTTTGACGGCTTTAATGGGTGTCAGTGGAGCTGGAAAGACGACACTGATGGACGTTCTCTCTGGAAGAAAGACTGGTGGCCATACTGAGGGAGATATACGAATTTCAGGCTTCCCAAAAGTGCAAAAAACATTTGCCCGAATATCAGGTTACTGTGAGCAGAATGACATACATTCTCCACAAGTTACTGTCCACGAGTCACTGATATTTTCATGTTGGTTGTGCCTTGCACCTGAAATAGATTCAAAAACCAAGAAGGTAACCTATGCAAATGAGTCCCTCAGCACAATCTTACTACTGTTAATAGATGTCTGAATTTCATCTTCTTTTTGGTTATGTTTCTGTAAGTAGAATGTCTTTGTTGGCTGACTCTGAGTTTTCCTTTTACAGCTTTTTGTATGTGAAGTCATGCAGCTGGTCGAATTAGATGGTCTGAAAGATGCTCTAGTGGGCATTCCTGGTGTTAGTGGTTTATCTACTGAGCAACGGAAAAGATTGACTATTGCAGTAGAGCTTGTGACAAATCCTTCTATCATATTCATGGATGAGCCTACCTCAGGTTTAGATGCACGTGCTGCTGCTATAGTAATGCGAGCAGTGCGGAATATAGTGGACACAGGAAGGACAATAGTTTGCACTATTCACCAGCCAAGTATTGACATTTTTGAGGCATTTGATGAGGTAGATTTATATAATATGTATATTAAAGGACCATTACTGAATATCGAGAAGCCTGATAAATTCCTTTTGGGACGATAGATGCATTTGCATTATCTGACTGGGGTGATCTTTTGACTGATTACAGTTACTACTAATGAAGCAGGGAGGTGAAATTATTTATGCTGGTGCATTGGGTCACCATTCAAAGAACCTTATTGACTATTTTGAGGTAGAAAATCAAGTCCTGATACCATGCACTTTTGGTTGTCGAAGTACAAATGATTTGTTGCTTCAGAGACCAAGTCTCCAGGTAAGTTTATATAATAGTGCTTTGCTTTAATTTCATCTGCAGGCTATTCCTGGAGTGCCAAAGATTAAGGACATGTATAATCCTGCAACATGGATGTTAGAGGTCACCTCTATGGCTGCAGAGCAGCGCCTTGGTATAAACTTTGGTCAGATTTATAAAGAGTCAACTCTTTTTGGGTAAACACAGGGAAATCCCTTGGAACCAATGGATTTCAAAACTCTTTTTGAACTTACAAACCAGTAAAATTCTTTCGTTTTCAATGATTTCTGAAATACTAATAAATCTCATTTTGCTCAGGCAAAATAACGAACTTGTTAAGGAGTTATGTACTCCAGCTCCAGATGCCAAGGACCTTTATTTCGCAGCTGACTATGCGCAGTGTGCTCGGAAACAATTCACAACCTGCCTATGGAAACAGTTTTGGGCGTATTGGCGGAGTCCTAGTTACAATTTAGTGCGCTTATCCTTCAGTTTTTTTACTGCATTGCTCCTTGGCATTGTCTATTGGCAACAAGGGACGAAAATGTAAGCTAATTCATTGGAGGTCATAACACACTTTATCTGTTCGGTATACAATCTGGCACTTACTTTAAATATGGTTGTCCAGTTTTGAATGCCGGCTTACCTGATAGTGAAAAACATCTGTTCGAAGTTCTAACTGTTCTTTTTTAAATCTATCTGGACATAATTCAGTACTTGCAAGAAAATGAAAAGTATTTACATTACTGGCTTATTTGCAACAGAAATGACCAAAAAGACCTGCTAAAGATGATGGGGGCCATGTATGGTGCCATGTTGTTTATAGGAGTAAATAATTGCTCCTCTGTGCAACCCTTTGTTGATGTGGAACACCAGGTTTTCTGTAGAGAAAAAGCAGCTAGGATGTATTCTCCAATTGTATATGCTTTAGCACAGGTAAGGAATCCAAGGTCTTATTGAAAGTGACCTGAATTTTATTGCTAGTCTTTGTCAAAGTCTCTCGGTATTATTGAAAGTGACCTGAATTATAGTGTTAGTCTTTGTCAAAGTCTCTCTTAAATTTGCACATTTTTAACATATCTTAATTTCCGTAGAAGCTCACAACTAGTTTTTTGGACTTAGGAGTTATGAGTAGTAGAATATAATCATCTCTGAACGAGTTTACACATATCCATTCTTATAACATCATGTTCTAATATATTTTGAAATGGTTGATCACTGAAAATTATATTAGGATAATAATAAATTTGACAAACCAGAAGACCATTATTTTTAACAAGATTTTGTTGTGGTTTCCTGTTCGCTGCAGGTAGTGGTGGAACTGCCATATACTCTTTTCCAAACAGTTGTCTATGGACTTATTACATACTCAGTGATAGGTTTCTATTGGTCTGTGAATAAATTATTTTGGTACCTCTTTGTTACTCTCTGCACCTTCCTCTACTTCACTTACTATGGGATGCTGACGGTAGCAATTAGCCCAAATGTTCAAGTTGCATCTGTAATTGCAGCTGTGTTTTATTCCATCTTCAACCTTTTTTCCGGCTTCCTCATAGCAAAACCTGTGAGTATACTAAATCTTAAATGCGTGATATTGAACTAGCTAGAGATATGGAAAATATTTTTTTTGTATGGACCACTAGGGTGTGTGCACTCCAAATAGGATATTTTCAGGGTTATTTTATTAATGAGAAATTCGTGGGCAAAATTGTTGCAGCAAATCCCAGGGTGGTGGGTGTGGTACTATTGGATTTGCCCTTTAGCCTGGACTTTGAATGGGCTCATAACTTCTCAATATGGAGATATGAGAAAGAAAATCAGTATTGATGGAAAGCCTCAACAAGCAGTAGAAGACTTCTTGAAAGATTATTTTGGATTTCAACGTGACTTCTTAGGTGTTGTGGCTGCAGTCTTGGTGATCTTCCCTGTAATTTTTGCACTCTTGTTTTCTATATCTGTAAGCAGATTAAATTTTCAGAAGAGATGATGACAGCAATTGCAAAAGGACTGCTATTGTATACGTAACCTCAGCATCCACATGAGGCATTAGCCATTTTGATTTTGTAAAAATGTTATACTTCTAAAAAGGTCACTTTAATATAATAAGAGCCTAGTTTGTTGGGTTGTATTATAAAACCCTGGTGTGCTGGGCCGTGATGCAGTGATTGTTATAGGTTGTTGACATGCTTAAGACCCATGTTTAAACCATGATGGTATAGAGCCATGAAAATATATAAATGTTATATTTGTAAAACGTCACTTTAATATAATAAGAGCCTAGTTTGTTGAGTTGTATTATAAGACCCTAGTGTGCTGGCCGTGATCCAGTGATTGTTATAGGTTGTTGCCATGGTTAAGAACAAGGTTTAAACCATCATGGGTATAGAGCCATGTATGTATGTATTATAAAACCTTAGTGTTCCAGTGATTGTTATAGGTTGTTGCCATGGTTAAGACCTAGGTTTAAACCATGATGGGTATAGAGCTATATATATATCATTTAAATATAATAAGAGCTTAGCTTGTTGGGTCGTATTATAAAACCCTACGGTGCTGGTGGTTGTGATCAAGTGATGGTTATAAGTTGTTGCCATGTTTAATACCTAGGTTTAAACCATTATGGGTATAGAGCCATGAAAATAAGTTTTATATATATATATATATACACACACGAGCTTTAATAATTTTATTGATGATTAAATTCGATGGTATATATATATAAGGGTTTTAATAACTTTATTGACATTTAAATTTTATATTAAATTTTTATTCCATGAATCAACAAAAGTAAAGCAAAGTGTAAAGGAAGTAGTACAGTGTGCGATCTATAAAACAAATGAAACCAGACCACATCAGAGGTGTGTTGGAATAGAGGCATCCGCTCTTTATGGCTCTTGAATAATCAATCTGATAAACAACCATCTACCGACATCATCAATTCAATCATCAATCACATACACCTACAATTACATACGAGTGCACTTCTATGGGACTAAATAAACAGTGTGTCTCAGAATATGAAATTCATCATGAAAACTGGTTGAGGTTGTATGGGTTTTATAGGGATTTATTCTCTCATATGTAATTCTTTTTTCCAACATACTTCTATTAAGGATAAAAGTAGTTACATGAGCATCAGATAATCTTATTGTATGTGCCTCATTAACTAGGAAAAAAAAAACTTCTTGTGCAGGAAACATGATACATAAAACCCCAGATCGCTAGAAGAAACAAATAGGCAACAACCTCATATCAACCAAGCAAAAGCAATGAAGAAACTAGATTCAGCCCAGAAATGCAGAGGACCCCCAATGAAGACAAACCTAGAATGCCAAGTAGAGGGGACAAAATTTGATACAACCGAGACCTACACTAAAAGATAAAAAAAAGGAAACAAAAAGGCCTAGAAAGAAAAATCTCCAGAACTGTTGATAGAGCTGTCTCGAAGGATGGAGAAGAAGATCTGCCCTGGCATAATAGTCCTTCCTAGCTTGGAAAGAGAATCAACAACATGATTTTGTTTGTGACAGACATGAGTGAACCTATGAAACTGGATTTGTCCATCAAGCCCTTCATGTCCCGAATTGGGTGAATCATACACGATTCGCTCGGATTCATTTCCTTCTAAACGTGTTCGAACGTGTCTGATCAGGACATGATCGAATCTGGATCGTGTCCCGATTTTCGGATTCGAATACGGAATTTAGCAAACCGCGCAACATCATAAAGGCAGTTTTTTCCATTCTATTTTCACATTGACTTGTTTAGTTTGTTGTGGGTGTTTGGGAGCAAAGAGAAAAGGGCGTGGGGCATTTTCAAGGAGATTCAAACAATAGGTAAGTGCATTTTTTCTATTTTTTTTTTCATTTTTATTACAACAGTTTGCATGTGCATTTCTTTTACAAATTTGTGCATTTTTTGTTTATTTTTTTACAACATTCATTGCTCAATCAAGGGCATTAGGGAAGGGGCAAAGGAAGGGGAAGAATGTCCCCATTGGAGATGCCCCTCCTCTCCCAATTTCATCAGGGTCTGCTGCAAGTGTTCCCTCTATTGCAAGTGGGGCTGCAACAACAACTTCAAATGTTGAGGGAAGACAAAATCCTCAAGATAAGAAATAACCCTTGTGGAAGTATGTCACAAGAGAGAAAGGGCCAAGCAGCAAGGTGAAGGGAGGAGGAAATGTGAGTTGGAAATGCAACTATTGCAACAATACTTTCACAAGCACATATTTCTATGTGAAAGTTATTTGTTGGCTTTACTAGGCTGTGGAATTGCAGCTTGTACAAAGGTGCCTTTAGTAAAGAGGAAAAAAATGAAAAGAGATTCTAATGTTGGTATGGAAAGGTGGCTGCAAAATCTAAAAAACCCAAGAAGGATGACCCCTTTCCATTTTTGAGGAAAAGCAACAACAAATTCCCATTTGAGAGTTCTGGTGGAGGACAAGCAGCAAAAAGAAAGACAATTTCACTCGGTCCAGTGGACAAGATTTTTCAGAAAGAGAAACAGGAAGAGCTCAATCTCACCATTGCCCTTTTTTCTATCAAAAATTCATATCCTTTAGTGTTGCACACTCACCTTTATTTATTGAGATGTGTCGAGCTCTAACTCAAGTGGCTCCAATCAGGGTATGTGCCTCCTAGGTCAGAGAAGTTTAGAACCACATTGTTGACGAAGGCAAAAAAAGAGGTGGAAAAAATGCTTGAGCATATTAAAGCATCATGGGAAACATCTAGGGTTAGCATTATTTTTGATGGATGGACAGATCGAGCACAACACCCACTCATCAAATTTATGGTGTCTTCCTTGAATGGTCCCATTTTCTTGAAAGCAGTGGATGCACTTGGACAATACAAGGATGCACTTGGGTAAGTTGGCTATTAAATTTATTGAAGATGTGTGTTGATTCTTGTGTGAAAATCATTATAGATAATGCCCCTGTTTGCAAGATTACTAGCATGATTGTGGAAGTTAAATATCCACAAGTGTTTTGGACACCTTGCATTGTCCATTCATTGAACTTAGCACTTAAATCTATTGCTTCAGATGTGCTTTGGATTGGTAGCATTATTGAGGATGCATGACTATATCTGTAACTTTGTACAAAATCATACAAATTCCCTCACTATCTACAAGGAGTACACCTATCTATCATTGTTGAAGATTGTGGATACACAGTTTGCCTCTTCATTTATCATGTTGAATAGGTTGAGGGAGGTCAAGTCCACTCTTGGGGCCATGGTTATTTCAAAGTTTTGGTCTTTTCGAAGAAAGACAAACCAAGTAGCCTCTAAAAGAGTGAAGGATACAATGTTAGATGATGCTTGGTGGAAGAGGGTAGATCTACTCATTCAAATCATGGGCACTATCATTTCTTTGCTTTGATTTGCAGATACAGAACAACCCATCTTAGGAGAGGTTTATGAGGGATGGGATTCCATGATTGACTCTGTGAGGAGAATTATTTTATAGAGTCAGTGCCCCAAGTATGAGACATAATCAGAGGCCTTCTTCAGCACCATACAAGATATTCTTGTTAGCATATGGGACACGAATCACACACCTAAAAATCTTTTGGCTGAGTCACTCATTGAACCCAAAATACTACAACCATGAGTGGTTGAATAGTGGACCTTCCCATAGATTCCCTCCTCACATGGATGGTGAAATATCACAGGTGAGGAAAGATACATTCAGACATGTTTTTCATGATACATCGCCTGGTCGATCTGCAGGATATGATCTTATTAGAAATAGGTGGGCTACAAAGCCCTATTCTTGGTGGGAAAATCATGGGGCAACAAGCCCTCCTCTACAACAATTAGTCATGAGGCTCCTCTCTCAGGTGACTTCATTGTCTTGTTGCGAGAGGAATTGGAGCAAATATGGGAATTTGTATAGTGTCAAGAAGAGTAGGCTTGAGCAGTCCAGGGCAAAGACAATGGTGTATGTGCACACCAACCTTTGTTTTATTTACAAGCAAAGAGATGAGTGGTTGAAGGGAAAGGCAAAGATGTGGGATGTCTTTCCTAATGATATGGGTCTAGATAGTAGTGTTGAGTTGGCATTGGCCAACTTGGATCTCAATGATCCAGTGCTAAAGCTTGTCACATTTGATGATGGTGATATTGTAGTGGGGTCATCCTCCACACCAGCAGATGCAAAAATGAATTTGGATACAAGGGAGGAGGATGCAACAAAGGGGAGCAATGGTGACCATGATAATAAGTATAGTGATGCTAATTTTGATGATGACTATGAGGATTGATGACTCGTGAGTCATGAGCTACCTACTACCTTGAGGCTTGTATACTTGCAATTGTTTTGTATTTTCTATTTCTATTTGCCATTGGCATTGCACTACCTATGTAACACATTTTGATTTTGATGACTTAATGAGAAAACTACAGTATCTTTATCTTACTCTCTTGTCTTTCTCCTATTAGATCATTGATGAATTGAATATGTATTATGATTTATCATTTATGTCACAATTGTATTTGTATACATAATGTTACTTTGTAAAAATTACATCTAGATGAATATCTATGTTTAAAATCAATGAATTTGTATCATGAATGAAAATTTGTGTAAGAAATATTCTCATTATATATTATATATATATATATATACATAACGTATCCGAACGTGTCCTGTTCTGGGGGGTCAATGTGTCTGTATCCAACACTCGAATCCTCGTATCCCTGTGTCAGTGACTTAGGAGTGAACTTGATTCCCTTGAAAATGTTGATCTGAGACATCCAGTTGAATAATGCAAAAGGCCCAAAGGAAGAAAAGCCCTGCACCCAATCTATAATTGTTTTAGAGTTCCCTGTAACCTCCATCTTATCAATCTCTAGCTAGGAAGCACATATTAAAATGTCCCAAAGAGAAATTAGCTCTACTCTACTGCTAGATCTAGCCCCTACACTCCAATGGAAATGGTATTGGAGCCATGCCTACTTCAAAATGGTAGCCCCACAACCACAAAAGCCTTCCCAGTAGGCGCCATAAAACAACCCACCGTATGCAACAAACCAAAATCTTTGAAAGTAACAGACCTCCAATGTGGGGAGGGAAACCAAGGCCCAATTTCCAGGAAGAAACCCACAATCTTCATAATAGTAGAGCACACATCAACGCCAAAATGATTGAAAATAATGGCATTCCTACACTTCCATATGCCCCAAAAAATGTAAAGAGGGATCATCCTAAAAGCTTTGCAGTCAACAATCCATCGGGAAAAACAACCACCAATATATGTGACAATCATGGCCTAAATGTTGAAGGACTTCATGACTTACCAAATGATTTTAGCAAAAGGACATCCAAGAAAGAGGTGGACCACCTCTTCATTAGCTGATTTGTATAAAGAGAAAATCCTTAGTCCTTGGAAATGATGCAGGAGCATCTTGCTCTTGAAATTGGAAAAAACAAATGAAATGTGGAAAGAATTAGATTCCTTTATTTTATTAATAAATTAGTTTCTCTTTAGTTTAAAGATTAGAAAGTTTGGATAGGAATGATGTTACAAAAAATAATAAATCTTATCTGCTTTTGTGGGTATAGATGGAAGTAGTTTTTTTATTAAGTTTAGAAAATAGACTATATTTGTAGGAGGAAACTTTTGAAGAAAGCTAAGAGTTCTTGAAAAAATCAAGGAGTTTGGATTCTTTTTTGGAAAATTCCAACTCATCCAAATTTTAGTAATTTTAGTAATGATAGAAGAGGAATTAGATATATTATTATCTATGAATGTGTGCACTTGTTTTTTGCAATTAAAAAGAAAAAAAAATATGTTAGACAACTCTTGGAGATTCTGTGAATTGAAAATGTAATAAAAAAAAGTTAGAATGATTTAATGTTGCTTGCACACTCCAACCATTAATCTAGTTGCGGGTAAAGAAAGATCTAACATCAGTTTTGTTATCAGAGCTACGATAATAGAAAAAAAGTGTGAAATGACATTTCACACTTGATTGGGAAGATGAGGTCGAAGGAGAAGACCAATAGCAGATGCTAGAGATAGGGAGGACATGAGACATGTCCAAGAAAGGCTAGAAGCCTTAGAGATGAAAAGGAAAGGAGATCCAGAGACTGGAGACATCATCCAATATGAGAAAGAGTCTCCAGTAGAAGATGAAGAACATGCTAGGAAGCCTACATAAATTAAATTGATGAGGTCAATGATTGGGGCTATTTCAAGGCCTAAAACAAAGCTACCTACTTACAGTGGTAGCTTAGAACCAGAAGAATCAATAGAATGGATCAATGATTTAGATGAGCATTTGGAGTACGAGGAGGTAATTGAAGACAAACAGGTGAATTTTGTTGTTACTAGATTGAAAGGACACACAACTCTTTGGTGGGATGGAGTCCAAGAAGAAAGGAGAAGAAAGAACAAAGCCAAGATCAAAAGCTGGAGCAAAATGGTGGCGAAGCTGAAAGGTAAATTTTCACCCAAATATTACCAGTTTCCTTTATTCATGAAAATGCAAAATTTGAAACAAAGGTCATTCACTGTTAAAGAATATATTGAAGAGCTTTACAAGGTGAATATTAGAGCAATATACACTGAAGAAACACCTAAAAAGGTTTCCAGATATATCAATGGGCTGTGGAAAGAGATTCAAGATGACTTTAACCTATTTTCACCCAGAAATGTAGAAGATGCTTACCAATTCGCCTTGAAAGTAGAGGAAAAATTGGCTAGAAAGAAAAGCCAAAGGAATAGAGGGAGGAGTCTTGTAAGGGGAAGGGGAAAAACCAATTACCGGGAGAAAACTCAGTCTCCAAAGGAAGGAAAAGGTAGTTCAAGCAATCAACCATCAAGAGAGAGAAGACTTTTCTCAAGAGGACGTGGTCGAGGCAGAGGCTACCAAGTTCAATGTTACAAATGTGGGAAATCGGGACATATGTCATGGGATTGTCTAGAAAATAATCCTACAAGCCAAAGACGATCAAATATAGCAGAAGCATAAGAAGAAAATGTAACTATGGTTATCCATGAAGAAACACCAGAGGTAGGAGAATCATTATTGATGAAGAGAATATTGATTAATTCTAAAAAAGAAGTTAAGGAACCAGCATAAAGAAAAATCTTATTTAGAACCACATGCATTTAATGAGGAGGCAAGTGTTGCAAAGTGGTAGCACAGATAACTTGGTCTCCACAGAAATGGTAGAGAAGTTGGGGTTACAAACAATATCACATCCCATACCTTACAAGGTGTCTTGGCTGCAAAAACGCCATTAGATATTGGTGAATAAGCATAGTAAAGTGGAGTTCCAGATTGGTAATTCAAGGATGAGGTATTATGGGATATAATGCCAATGGATGTGTGCCATGTGTTGTTGGGAAGACCATGGCAGTATGACAGGAAACCATTCATGATGACAGACGACACACCTACACTCTTGAGAAAAATGGCCAAAAACATCTACTAATACCTTTGGAGGATAAGGATCTGAAAGAGGGAGTTGGTCCTAGTGTGTTACAGACAAGAAGGAACTGCTACAAGAGCTCAAAAATAAATAATAAATTCATTTTGCTTTGATTGGTAAGCCCGAGGTAATTCTTATTAGCACAAGATCATCATATTGATCTAATTTTGGGGGAAAGTCTTCCGAATAAAGAAACATACCTCATGACTCCACAAGAAAATGAAGAGATAAAGAAACATGTGCAGGAGTTGTTGGACAAAGGATTAATGAAGGAGAGCTTAATTCCACATGTTGTTCCCACCATGCTCAACCCAAAGAAAGATGGTGGATGGAGAATGTGTACCGATTTAAGGACCATCAATAAAATTACAATCATATATAGATTTCCATTTCTTTGCATTGAAGATATGATTGATTGTTTGAGTGGTGCTAAGTATTTTTATAAAATTGATCTCAAGAGTGGCTATCACTAGATTAGAATTAGAGAGAGGGATGAATGGAAAACAACTTTGAAAACAAATAATGGGTTGTATGAGTGGTTGGTAATGCTTTTGGCCTTACCAATGCACCTAGCACATTTATGAGGTTAATGAATGAAGTCTTGAAAGAATTTACAGGTAAATTTGTTATTGTTTATCTTGATGACATTTTAGTGTATAGCCAAACAACAAATGAGCATCTCAAGCCTATCAAATTATTTTTGAGCACCCTGCAACAAGAGAAGTTGTCAATAAACTTAAAGAAATGTAGCTTCATGAAGAATTAGTTGGTATACTTGGGATTTGTGATTTCGGAAGAAGGATTGAAGATGGATCCAAATAAAGTGAAGGAAATCATTCACTGGCCTATTCCAAGGAATGTGTTTGAGGTAAGAAGGTTTCATGGTCTTGCAAGTTTGTACTGAAAGTTTATGAAGAATTTCAGTAGTTTGTGTGCACCCATTGTTGATACAATCAAGAAGAATAAGAAACCATTTAAATGGACTGTAGCCACTGATAGAAATTTTAACTTACTAAAGCAAAGGAAAACTGAACAACCTATATTAGCATTACCAAATTTTAATAAATGTTTTAAAGTTGAGACAAATGCAAGTGGAGTTGTTATTGGAGTTGTCCTAAGTCAAGAAGGATGGGCGATTGCATATTTCAATGAAAAATTAAATGAAGGAAGGGATAAGTATTCCTCTTATGATAAATAATTCAATGCTATAGTTCAAGCTTTAAAAGAATGAAGGCATTATCTTATGCCCAAAGAGTTTGTTCTTTATATTGATAATCATGCTCTACAACTTATCAACAATCAGACCAAATTGAATCATAGACATGCTTAATAGGTGGAGTTGAAAATTTCACATTGGTCATCAAATATACAAGTGGTAAATCAAATAAGGTTATTGATGCATTAAGTAGAATAAATTGATTTTTGCATGATTTTTAAATCAACACTTAAGGATTTGATGAAATGAAGGAGATGTATAAGGAAGATGTTGATTTTAAAGATGCATATGTTGCTTGTAAAAATCCAGATAGTGGTGATAAAACTCCATGGTTGAGCTTTATGTTGTAGGAAGGAATTTTATTTGAAGATAACATATTGTGCATACCCAAATGTTTTATGAGAGAAAATATTATCAGGGAAAAGCGTAACGGAGGATTATCAGGACATTTTGGGCAAGATAAAAAATTTTCTCAATTGAATGATTTTTATTTTTGGACAGGCATGCAAGCTAATGTGAAAATGGTTGTTGCAAAATTTAGGATCTGCCAACATGCGAAGGGAAGAAGTAAAAATACTTTATATTATACATTATCGATTCGTATTAAGCCATGGGATCCAGTGAGCATGGACTTTATATTGGGATTTCCAAGAACTGAAAGAGGTAATAACTCTATCTATGTTGTGGTTGATAGATTCTCTAAAATGGCATGTTTTAAACTTTGTAGCAAAACTAATGATGCCACCAATGTTTCCAATTTGTTCTAAGGTTGCATGGATTGCCTAGAAGCATTGTATCTGATAGAGGCACAAGGTTTGTCGGTCATTTTTCGAGAACATTATGGAAGAAGTTGGGTACTAACCTTAATTTCAGCTCAACCTATCACCCACAAACTGATGGGAAAACATAAGTTGTGAATAGGAGCTTAGGAAACATCCTAAGAAGCTTGGTAAGTGAAACTCCCAAACAATGGGATCAGGTTCTTGCTCATGTTGAATTAGCATACAATGATACACCCAACATAAGTACATGGAAAAAGTTGGACAAGACAAGAGGACGAAGCTTTGGAGGCGACTGCTAGGGTTCTGCACAACGCTCAGACGGCGCAGACTGATTTGCGCAGACAATCATCAAGGACCTGACCATACGCCCATGCATCTCTCAATTGTGTTGTAAGAGGTTGCAGGGCAAATGGGTGACCCCCAGGGGGGGGCTTCGGTAACCTCCCCCAAAGCACATAAATCGCAGCACCAAAACGAGAGAACAATACTCTTTGGATCGATCAATGAGAATGTCATCAATCAAGAAATCCCACGCCAGAATGAGCGCAAGGGAAAAGAAAACCTGGAAACTAAGGTGGATGGAGAAAATGGGAGGAATAACCAACCAGATGGAACCTCGAGGGTCTCCTCGACCACCTGCAAACCAATAGCAACAGATCGACCCAGAATCGAACTATCGGGGGAAAAAATAGAAGCAAGAATCCAATATATGATGGATCATGCGCTCATTGGAAAATTCATAGGGTTTTGGCCGACGGAAAAAGCCCTGCACAGTTGGATCGCAGCGAAATGGAAGCCTAAGGGCGATGTGACTCTGCAACTAGGCCCAAAAGGATTCTTCACAGCGATCTTCTTTTCCCTAGAAGACAAATACAGAATCCTGGTTGAGGGACCTTACTTCTTCAACTCAACTGGCCTATACTTACGGGATTGGGCTCCCAGATTCAAGCCGGATCAGGAGGATCTCACATGGGCTCTAGTCTGGATAAGACTATACTCACTTCCAGATGAATACTGGGAGGATATTCTGAGAAACATTGGAAATGGTTTGGGGGAATACATAAAGGTTGTTGAAGAAACGAAACTACGAAGATATACATCTTACGCCCGCATCTGCGTCTTCATGCGCCTAGACAAAGCTCTTCCAGAATCGGTAAGTCTCTCTCACCGTAACTATGAATGGATCCAACCTTTAGACTATGAACATGTCCCGTTTCGCTGCCGTAAATGCCATGCCATAGGGCATCTTTTTAGAGATTTCCCCCTAAATTTTCAAGCTAAAGCCCCCTCCCACACCGACTCTCAGACCCATGATGGCTTCACTAAAGCCCCTACCCGCAAGCGAGCTCATAAAAAACCGTCAACAGGGAAGAAACCCAAACAGAATAGCGCCTCTGACCATGCAGTCAGGAACAACTTTGAAATCTTGGCTCATGCCACGGACGAGCATACCACATCCTCTCCCCCAAACTCTGATCTCCCCTCCTCCTCCTCCCAGCCACCTCCCTCAGCCCCTCCAGCCAATCCCCTTCCTACCAAAGATGCCCCATACCACAATACGGAAAGCAAGGAAAAACAACGGGAAAAAGACAACGAAATGGAGGTTGATGGATCCTCAGGCCCCTTCCAGTGTCCAGACATACCCATGGAAGAAGATAACCAGGTGCAACGAATGGAGGAAGAACCGGAAAGTATAGATCTAAA
>APFE031004096.1:100024-123247 GCA_000404065.3 Pinus taeda | reverse complement strand
AAATTTGATTCTTCTTCTTCTTCTGATATGTGTTCAGACTCATAGTGGTTTCCTTTGCTAGAAGCCTTGAAGGCAGCTTCTCTCCTGTATGATGGTCCACCTTTCCTCATTTCATAAGCAGTTAGAATTCCATGAAACTGTGACTTTTAAGGTCTTGAAGCTTTTCCTTTTCTTCTATAGCAGAAACTTTAGATTCAAACCTAGGGGACAAATATCTTAGAAATTTTTCAACTACAACAGCCTCCTTTACTTCTTCACCCAAATTTTTCATACAATTTACAATCTCATCTACACGAAGAAAATAGTTAGCCACACTTTCATCATTATACATTCTGAGATTTTCATACTGAATTCTGAGAGTTTGGAGTTTTGCCCTTTTTACCTGTTCATCTCCCTCATAGCTCAGAACAATCTTGTCCCATATTTCCTTAGCTGATTTATACTGCATGACTTTGACAAATTCAGATTGTGATAGACATCCCAATAGTGTATTGACCGCCTTCGCATTCATTTCATATTTCTTCTTTTCAGTCAGATCTGTGGGAGTTGATGCTGGAAAAGTATACCCTGTATCTATGATATCCCATACTTCAGTACCCAAAGATTGAAGATAGGCAGTAACTCTTACCTTCCAATATACAAAGTTTGTCCCGTCAAAAACTGGTGGCCTGATTGATGCTTCCCTCTCGTAGTTGCTCATGATGAAAGACCTTCCTTCAAGTGATCAAGCTTCTTCAGAAGGACCTGCTCTGATACCAATTGTTGAAAATAATACTGAGAGGGGGGGTGAATCAGTATTATCAAGGTAATTATTCCTTTTTCAAAACAACTGATATACGCTACTTCAGTTTAATTAACCTACGTATATACGCGATTATGCAGAAGGAAACCAGCGTGTACAAAGTAAGATTTTACTTTACTTAATCTTTCAAATGATGATTGTTAATCTGTGATATAGAATCAAATAACAGTAACCAGAGATAGTAAAACAGAGTAGAGAAACAGTCACACATAAGAACACAAGATATAAGGTGGAAACCCAATGTGGGTGAAAACCACCTGCTACAATTCGTCTCTATCTTCTTTTCAATTATAAACTTCTTTTACAATATACTGGTGCAGTCCTTTTACCAGTATGCAGGCTGCAACCTACAGAGAGCTACAACCCTCTCACGTTTTCCAGGCTCTCCTGGAAGGGAGCTACAACTCCCTTTGCTCTTGCACTAGCCAAGATACTAGTACGTAGGTGCTAACCTACAGAGGGCTACAACCTTCTCTTTCTTCCATGGACCATGTTTCATCAATTTTCAAACTGGATCCATGAACATCAACCAATCATCAAGAATCAACCAATCTCCTTTTCACACGTTAGATCTGAATCAAGTAGATATTCTCCTTACAGCTGTACCCAAAACACAGTACCAGAAACCATACACCAGAAAGAAGAACCCAGAATATAGCAGAAATATTTAGAAGCAGCTAGATCACAACTTAGATTATATACGCTATTTCAACATCCTGAAACTAGCGTGCATACGCTTCTGCGTATGGAACAACCTGCGTATACGCCCCTTTACTTCACTGAAATTGCGTGTATACGCGTCTTCGCCTTAATGAACCTGCGTACAGATCTTACGAAGGATAATTCACTCTTTCAACTATTCAATCATTAATTAACCTAGATTACCAGATAGATCAAGCAAGCATCACATCTAGCAGATCAAAATCATACAAATATACTATCATTCAAGCTTAAAGATTATGACCCATGGATAGAACTTATCCTTCCTTTTGCGCTAAAGTTCCTCCTTCATTCAGATCCAGATCTACATCACCACCCAATATACCAGCTCTAGCACTTTTCAGATCTTCAATTATAATTCAGATGGTCATTTGTCACAAGATCTCCTTCCTCTTTTATAGCCTTAGGCCTTCCCCAATACCATGGTCCAAAACCATAACATTTCAATACCATGAACCCAAAACTAGGGATCAACACATATAATGAGACGCCATAGTCCAAAACATAGGTTCAAGCTCCATGATCTAACTGCCATGGACCAAAAGAATGGTCCCCAACATATACGCACTTTTTTAATGTATAACCCGCGTGTATACGCGCTTTTGTCTAGATGAACCTGCGTATATGTCTTTTTCTACTTTCTGAGTGCCTGAACCTGAGATCTGATACCAAAGAAGGTTGCCATCAGGGACAACACCTGTGCCATAGCTCCAAACCTGAGCCATAATGCCAACAAATAATACTTCATTTTATGAATGGAAAATACTGAAATATGCTTACAACCAGAAATGGAAATAAACCAGCTGGGGCGATGGTAGCTTATCTCTGAGAAGAGATGTGTGGCTACATGCCTCTGAACTGTGTTACAATGAGGCTCGAAGGCCTATTTATTGTTGAGAAACAATGGAAAACCCTTCACATTCCAAAACCTAACCCTAGAAGATGAAACGCCAAATTGTGGGCCCCGTTTTTGGGTAGGTTGGTACATCAACTTCCCGGGGTCACGAATTGGTCGTGTTATCTCCGTTTGACGTGCATGATAGCCCGTTGGAAAGATCTCTCTGAGGACTACGACGAAAAACATGATTTTTAGGTAGGAAAACTATTGGTGGTAGATTTCCCAAAAAACGTTATTTTGGGCCTCAAAACGGCTCCGGAAGTTTAGGACCCGAAAAACTGCTAAAAATAGTAAACTGTGATATAATTAAGGAAACTGAAAAAACTGAAAGAAGCACTAGAGGGGATCTAAGTGGAATTAGCGGGTGGCCACCAATATCCACCTAGATCAATAAACTAGGATAGCTATTTTTCCTACAACCAAGAAATGAATGGTAATTGAGAGAGGTAAGGAGAGTCAAGATGAACATCTCAATTAGGACAGATACCTCAGAAATAAATAAAAATTAAACCATAGTTAACACTGATGTCTATCAATTTATATCAATAATATTCACCACAAAATAAATTAATAATTAATTTAATAAGTGTCTATCTTACACATTAAATATCCCTTTATTATCATCTAACTAATCATTAGCCACCTTAATGAAAAGTAAACCAATTACAAAATTAAAATTACATTACTTTCAAACATAGTACTATTTTATCTTTATTATAAGAAAACACAAGAATCAAACCCAATACTCGTCTTCAAATAGCGAACGTTGTTTAGGCCTCCTTGCCCTTGAATTCATGTTAATATAATATGCATTGGCCTTTGGACGCAACTCAACCATGGAAGGGACTCCGAAGTAAGCTCCTATACCCAACTCACGCACCTTTATAAAATGGTAATGGGAAACTTATAAATTAATTTTAGGGGAACCAAAGAAAAATTATAACATAACACATGTGGTATGACAACTCAATTGTGGTGAAACCAAAATAATATCCATTCGAAACCCTGTTACACATGTTGTTGCACACCAATAGGCACTACTGAACCTCAGAGTATAACCTTCAGAATAAGGGAATATAATTATAACCTAACTACGTAATCTAAGTGAATTCCTTGAGAGTAAATATATACAACAATATGTGAATTAAAAAATAAATTTGATATTCACTTATTGTCATTGTTGTTGGGTTTCAAGCTAGATTTTTTTATTCTAGAGGTTCATTTTATAGTGCAGTATGAGGCACAAGGGTGTCTATCCAAGTTGAAATTTTTCTCATGTATGTCTAAATAAAATTTAAAAATAAATAAATAAAAATAAACAAATAACTAGACAAAACCTTTAAATATGTGGTTTCATAAAAGTCCAGTAGGATGTGTAAGGGTTTCCGTCCAATTTGAAATTTGGCTCATGCCTCTCCAAATAATTTTTTTTTTTTAAATCTAAAAGAAAAAAGTAAATAAGTATAAAAAACATTTAAATAATATTGGATCATAAAGAAAATTGCAAGTGAAGGAATTGGATCTCCCTGGTCATGCTAAATATGTATTTAAAATGGATCTATGCTGGTAGATAACTTAATCCAATGCTCATTTCAGAAAGTGATCTTGCATACATTGGGATGCCATAAATTTATATGTAATACACATTGTAATTCATTCCGACTATTTCTTCAGCAATTTTTTCAACAATATGTGGGCATCAACAATGTGAAATATTACAGGCCCACAATAATGCAATTGGATGGATTTTCAATGAACTCAGCTTCTCCCTCTATTCCCATGATAACTTCTAGATTGAACTTGCTCCAATTATCATGGAAAATAAGGCAGAAGTTGAGTTCCATGCAAATCCAACCAATTGCACTATTATGGGAATGTAATATATGAGACTCCTCTATCCAATGGAATGTAATGTAATATAATTTTTCTTTAATGTTTTAAATTTTTTGGAATGTAATATATTACACTCGTCTATCCAATGGCATATGAGTTTGAAATTTTCAAATTCATATGATATTTTTCATCTAATTTCTTTTGAACCTTATTCTTGAAATATTTTATGGATAGTTTCGAAGGGGTTAAATGAAAAATCAATAACATAAAACATACAAAAGAAAAAAATTCAAAAACTTACATCATATTTATTATTGAGTTCTCTTCAAAAGGGTAGTCTTGGTTTTTGAATATATTTTAATAGTAGAAAAAACTCATGCACAAGAAAATGTGTTTGAAAAATACAATTGAATTATTCATTCACTAACTTCATCAACACATTTGGATGAAACGTATAAAACATCTTCACATTTTCACCCAATTAAAATAACACACACACCCATGTATTCATATATTTTGACCATGAAAAGAATTATAATCTTTTGGGCATATGGTATTGATAAGCCATGGTATTGTCCTATAATGTTGTAACAAACTCTATTTAGAAATGATTTTTTATATTGGTAGTGTTATGTTCATAGTTGGAATTGTTTTGTTGGAATTGATGTCAACCTTAGTGCACGAATGAGATAAATGTGCTAAGGGAGATTGTTGGCATTTATCTTATGTTTATATTTTGAAGGAGTTTATTCTCTATCAGTACAACTCATATGCTCTTGAAGAGTGCATGGATGTATAGGCCTCAAAAATACCATTCCAATAGTATTTGGTATCTAAAAAAATGCCATGTGGATCAAACATTATTCAAGATTAATGTTTGGTATGGTTCCATGGGCCCAATGCTTCCACTAGTAGCCACATCATCATGCCACAAGAGTTTGTCTGAGGGTCTATTGGTAGATATTACAATGATTGAAAAAACTCATAGAATGAGAAATTTATCATCAACTACTGAAAAAACTAACATTATCACACCTTAGTATCATATCATCATGCCCTGGGATCATGTCATCACAGCCCACATGTTTGTTCAACAGTCTCATCATTGGTAAAGATGCAAGATGGAATATTTTCCATCAAAAGCTGAAGAAATTAATGTCACACCATGGTACTCTTTGTTGTGAGGCTTTCGCATGGAAATCCACTTTCTCACGATCTCGCAAATAATAAAGTTGAGATTTCATATTTATTAATTGAAAATTTTAGAAATATTCACAACCCATGCCCAACATTTCAAGTTATGGCATGTTTGTTTGTGGAGCACAACACAGTTAATGGTCCCGCAATAGGGACAAAGAGACACATATTTAGCTGCAAAATGGTGGCATAATGGGGGAATGGATTTTTGTGATTAAATCTAGCCTCAAGATATTTTAAATTAACAAAGGAATTTGTCATAGAACATAGGTGACTAGTACCTCTCTTCTATATAAGATGACTCAAAAAATTTCATAGAATGGAATTTTCCTATTGGTTGTAGGTTGACAATGTGGACCAATGACAAGAGGATAGGTGGAAAAATCCCATTGCAGTGTTGTAGCTATTTTGGGAGTGCCATCAACACAATGGGGATGTGGTATGTTGGGCAAGTGACACATGGCATGTTGATTTGGAGTTTTGAAGTGGTCAAGTGGGCCATATCCAATCGATACAACACACCACTTAGAGATGGACATGTGGTAGTAGTGACATAAGACACTAATGTGGTAGTCCTCAAATTCTATGTCAGGGGGCTATGCTTAGTGGCATTATCTATTGTTATCAAAATTACCAAAAAAGTGTCAAAAGCATGAAGAATGGGAAAAATCAAGAGAGAAGGAAGAATGGGTGATCCCACAACTTATGGAGTTATCATGTGTGGACATGTGTAATGATGTTAATTCATTATGCACAAGAAACAAAGCCCAGAGGGAGTATTTAGATATTTTAGTCCTATAGTTGGTAGGATCCAAGAGACAAAGTCTTTTCATGAAAATATAAATAGATGAGAAGTTCATTCCTAGGGCCAGTGTGAAAAGGTGCAATGTAATTGGAGTCCTCCAAAATGAGAGTGGACGGTTAATTGTTCAAACACTAATTATTGATAACACGTGCCCCAGAGTAATTTGAGTTATAAAGGAATATGTGGTAATTCAGGGTGTGATAAGTCCTTAGTCTTGGCCACTCAGGCATATAACGCTGAGACATAAGGGTACATAATCTTGTGATGGGATGTAGTGAAATCAATTTTCCAAATCAAATGAAGAAATGGGTCGTATTAAATATTTGTACAGTGGTGCATTTGAAGGACCTATCAACATATAAAAATGTTATAAAGGGTAGAGGATACAAAAGGAAAAGTTATAAAAATATTGGCCAAAAGGAGGTTTAATCTTGTTTGATAGAAATTGGCTAACACTATGATCATAACCAAGATTGGTAAACTTCCATATGAGTGCAAAACCTAAAGTTTGAAAGAAAATGACAATGGAGGACTAGCACATCATGATTGAATTATCATGGGATTGACATGATCATGACAAGTGATAGAAAATTTCCTATGTAGGAAGTAGCAAGTCACTCTGTGTTGGTTGTTCAAGAATTGTGAAGGACTTCTTGTTCCATACATAATTAATAGTGACATTTCACGAGTAGTACAAGTTGTAATGGAGTTCAGTTCTCAATAAGAATAAACCATATCGAAGCTCATCCTAAAATCTAGAAGTAAGTGTTTCCCATACTCAATTTAATTAATGAAGTTATCTTGAGCCATGTGAGCTATACCAAAGTGCTCTCCTAGATTTTTAAAGAATAGTAATGTATACCATACTTGTGCCATGAGGTTTAGTAAATCAAACCCATTCTTTTGGTCCTATCTAGGCTTGAAGGATGAGAAAATTAGCCATGTTGGAGTCTTCCCCAAGAAATGTGAAATGCAAAAGAAACCTACACTGAGCCTTGTGATAGATGAACAAAACAATTGTGAGCAAAGTGAGATAGGTGTGGAACATTGTAATGTGTCGCCAAATGTGTCTAAGAGTGAGTTTGTGAGATCCAGTGGAGAAGAGAAAGCCAATATATATTGATATGTAAACTATATGAGTATGCCAAGCGAATGTGTATAATGCTCCTAAAAAAAGGCAGGAGTAAAAGAACTATGTGTGATTTGTAGAGAGAGAAATGGCGAGGAGAAAAGTAGGCCATGGGTTGATTCAAGGTATGCATCAGGATGAGTGAAAGCCATAGTATAAAACAAAAATTTCGTTATGGACAACAAGTTGGTACCTACACAACAAGAAGTTGGTGTTTCCATCATAATGGGTCCTTTATATATAGCCTGGTCGTTGGTGCATTCTATAAGTGAGTGCTTGCAAAAATCAAGGAGTCATTTCTTATTATAATTTATTCCACTATTTGCAAAAATGGATTTGGCACTTCCTACTAGTGGGTGCTAGAAAAACAGATAATGGGGTTGTTACTTCCTACTAGTGGGTGCTATCAACACACATAAGGGAGTTGGTACTTCCAACTAGTTGATTCCAACAAAATAATATAAGTGATTGGTTATTATTGTGAGTGGGTGCTCACCAAACTTGATGTAATCAAAGTTGTGTATTTTGATCTATATCATAATACAACGAAGAACTTTTTTTTTTCTCATAGAAGGGTTTCCATGTTAAACTCTGAGTGCACAATTTGTTTGATGTTTTTTTGGTTCCCTTTTATGTTCATTTCTCAACTTACATTGTTTCTTACATGACATGCTATTAGTTGTTGATATGAATGGTTTCCAACAAAAGGTAAAATGCTAATTTCCAATAATTGTAAAACTAGCCTTAATATTGATTTACCTAGCCCCATCCTAGGATTAAACTTGTTTCCAAAAATCTGTATTAGATTTGGTTCCTTCATGAATAACTTTACTTCTTGAAGGTAGATTAAAAGGAAGTTTGTCTAATTAGGATTGGTTAACTCACTATAATGAGTACCATTTTTTAATGGAGAAGAGTATGTGCTTTGGAATTTTAGAATGGAAGACTATTTAACAGATTTGGAAATATATGTATGGTCCTCTATGGTAAATAGTGAAAAGAATGAACATGGATAATAAGATAAGAATATTATCTTGAAATGACTATTATATATAGACTTTGATAAATTAAGACATTATGTGCTAGCAAAAAAATGTAGGAGAAGATTTAATGCATGTATTGAGGAGAAGTTCATGAGGCACATATACATATTGAAGAGAACTCCCTCTCTTATAAATGTCATGTCTGAAATAATTTGTTGTTAGAGATATGATGAGCCTTGGTATTGCAACAAAAATGCTACAACTCCCAAGGCTACCAACTTTAATTATCAACCCGAGGTTCGTACAAACTTAAGAGGTATCGGCACTATATGTACAACATACAATGTGTCCTTCCTTTGCCGTCATGATGTAATGGAGTGCATGTATTGAAGTTGAATCTTAAACTAATTACAGAAAATGAAATGTACAAGGAAAGAAACCTATTCTAATTGCATCAAACTAAATGTAAAAGAAACCTAGCTTAACCCTATCTATCATATGTGATCATTTAAGATAACTAAGCATGAAATATGATCTAGAAAGTAATAACTACTCTATGCATGTGTAAATATCAAAGAACTCATTTTTTAAATCTTTTTTCTTTATAAATGCAAATGCTAATCTTTCCTTGATCTTTGGCAAGGGAGACAAGTGTGGATCAAGAGGGTTAAAATGGTCTTGATGGTGTGGAAGTCAAATAGAGGCCTAATCCCAACTTTAATGATGATTTTTCTCAATTTGAGCTCAAAACAAGCTTTCCTATAGGATGCTACAGTGATTTCCTACAGGATGCTACAATGATTTCCTATAGGATCCCCTGATTTCCTACAAGATGTTACTGATTTACTATATGAAATTATAACATCGAATGCCCAAGAAAATCAATTCCAAATTTGATTGTACAATTTTTTTTATTAACTAGAATGTCTTAGGTCCCCATTCCAAGTGGAGTCACTTAAAAAGACCTTTGTTAACCCATGCTAAAAAGTAGAAAAACATTACTAGTTGAAAATATAGAAATTCGAGAACTAGTGAGCTAGTAAATCTAAAAAATGTATAACCTAATCAAGTGCAAATTAAATGAGGTAATTTTTGTTATGAACTAGATTTTTTTTTTGGTCTAATGCAAGTGGAACCAAATCAATTGAAGCTCATTACCATGCCCTAAAAAATAGCAAAAATTTATTGTTCTTCGCCACAAAAGAGTTCCGAAAATCTAGATTTGGGAATAATAAGACTAATCCAAGCAGCACAATGATTACTATGAACTTCCAAAGCTTTTCCAAGGATGAAATAATGCTTGTGATCCTATAAAATAACTTACATCAACAATTTAAATCAATCCCACAATAAGAAATCATTAATACTAAATGCATAAGTAGAAAGAAATAAAAACAAGAGATGCATGTGAATAAGAAGTGAAAAGAAGGAAAGAAAATGATATAAAAGGGCTATGAGGCTCCTGAGATTGCCAATCCCAAGGAAAATCAGAGATCTATGGAGGAGAACAATATTTAGAAGTTGACCACATGCAGACATATGCAATCATTTGTAAATTCATGGGCTTATGGCCCTATAAACATGGATTAAATACGACTAGAAACCTAAAGGAAGCATAGACCTACATCTTAGGTCAAAGGGATTATTTATTGTGGCCTTTGAAAATATTGAAGATAAGGACAAAATATTTGAACGAGGGCCCTACTTTTATATAGCAGCAGGCCTTTATATGCGACCATGGATTATGAAAATTTTCCCAGAGCGTGAGACTTTTACCTTTGTCCCAATTTGGGTTAGACTCTACTCTCTACCTCTTCATTACTGGCAAACAGAATCCTTATCTGCCATAGAAATAAGTTAGGGTGTTTTGTGAAAGCTTCTAAGGCCACTAGAAGGGGAAAATATACTTCCTTTGCAGGAATATGTGTGGAGATGGATCTCTCTGGAGCTCTACTAGATGAGGTAATCTTGGAACTATTTGATGAAGAATGGGTAAAAACAGTGGATTATGAACATATTCCTTTCAGATGTCGCAAGTTCCATGAGCATGGGCACCTATTTACAGACTTCCCTCTCAGTAAAATAGAAAACACGAGCAAAGCTAACACCATGAAAGAAACTTAAAGCTTTCACAAATTGGTACATAAAGGAAAAGGAGTCAAAAGGGGGCCGAAGCTACATCAAACAAAAGGGGGACAAGCCAGTCAGAACAGGTTCCAAGTACTAGAAGAGGAAGAAGAGATTACAAAAGTAGATCAGGCAAAGGGAGGAAGTCCTATGGAGGAAAAGAACGAAGTAGATGGTGAACAAACACAAGATATTAGTAAACAAAAAGAAACTATGATGAGTGATACAGAACTCGAGATGGACCAGAAAATGAACCATAATGAGATGGAAATGGAGGACCAGGAACTACAGGAGATTCTTGATAAAGAGGAGTTAGATCTGGAAGGATTCTTGAAACAAGGAACCAGGGAGGGGAAAGACTCGTTACCTCTAGAGGAGTTCAATAGAGTTCAACAATTTTTCATATGAAAAACACAGACCAAAGGGCTGGAGAAGCAAAGAAGCAAGGAAAGGTAGGGTAGCGAAGGTGTGAAAACTTTGAAAACCACACCAGGATTAGCACCCAGAAACCCAGGAAAGAAAAGAGGTAGGAAAAAGCAGAACGAGCTATTGATGGAATGTCAAAAGCTAATGATAGATTCAAGTAAGATGAAAGACCTAACCAGCTACTCCTTTACAAATCTTTAATAATGAAGTTCACTTCTTAGAATATTAGGGGTCTAGGTAGTAAAAGAAAACAAAGACTAATTAGTAATAGAATGAAACAAGCAGTACCAAATGTGATCTTCATCCAGGAAACTAAATGTTCCATTCAAAAAATAAAAGAGATTCATATCAAATGGCTCAATCGATTTGAGTTTCTAGAATTCAAAGTAGAGAATACAACAGGAGGCATACTCACTCTTTGGAACCCCCCAAAAATTGGCATTATAAATGAATTATTTATTAGTGGTCATGCAGCCTGTGGGAGATGAGGAAACCTACCTGGTCATGAATGTGTATGGCCCCCAAAGAGTGGATGGTAAACTCAAGTTTCTAGATTCTCTGGAGGATCTCAGATATAAACATACAGGCATACCATGGATCTTGGGGGGTGATTTCAACATAATCAAATCACTTTCGGAAAAAAGGGGGAATTAGAGTTATAAGTAAAGACTCTTTGGAATTTCAAACTTGTATAGATAATATGAAGTTAGTGGACATTGTAACGAGTAATGTTATCTTTACTTGGAACAATAAAAGAGGAGGAGAGTCTCAAGTGGCCTCAAAATTAGATAGATTGATAATCTCAGAGGAACTTATGCTCAATGACAAGGAAATGGTAGCAAGTGTTCTCCCATTTGGAGGCTCAGATTACTGCCCATTTCAACTGGAGGTTCAAGGCATTAGTACCCCCAGGAATAGACCTTTTTGATTTGAGAATATCTGGCTTTCCCACCCAGATTTCATCAGCAACATTGCCAAATGGTGGTCAAAATATTTGAATATTTAGGGCACAAGAATGTTCCTTCTTCGAAAAAGACTAAAACACATCAAGCTCAGGCTCAAAGATTAGAACAAGAATGAATATGGCAATATTTTTGAAGGAAAAAAATATGTTGAAGGTAAAATTCAGGAACTCAACCAAGCCCTTATCACAGATGGGTTTGATAAAGTCAAAAGTGATCAAGTCACTAAATATCATCAAGACTGGGAGAATTTATGTAAAGAAGAGGAAATATTTTGGAGAAAAAAATCTAGAGCTCAATGGCTAAAAGAAGGAGAACGTAATACTAGATTTTTCCATAGATCCACTATGGTGAATAGAGCTCATAACAAGATTTCTTTGATCAAGGACAAGGGAGGTAATCTTATCAATTCTCATGAAGAGATAGAAGTTGTACTAGTTCAGCACTTTCGAGGTATAGCAAAGGAAACCTGTTATGATAGAGAACACTCCATCAGGGACTTTACTAGACATATACCCAGGCTGGTGTCTAGAGAGGACAATTTCAACCTTAACAGGCCAATGACTTTTATTCCTTCTAGAGGCCTCAAGTAGGGTGACCCACTCTCTCCCTTTCTCTTCATGCTCATGATGGAAGGACTGGGTCGGTTTATCAAGCATGCTAAAGAAGTTGGAAATTCAAAGGTCTCCAACTTTCTGATAATGGACAGGCCTTGACTCATCAACAATTTTTTGATGATACCATGCTGTAGGGAATCCCCACAGTCAAAGAAGCTCTTGCGTATAAACAAAACCTAAATGACTTTGCCATGGCTTCAGGTATGGAAGTTAATCTCTCCAAATCTAAGATTATTCTCTTTTATACTAATATTGTTGATCCAGAGGAACATCTCTAGAATTCTAGGCTTTCAAAAGGAGACTCTCCCCCCAAAATATTTGGGAGTTCCTCTAATTGCTAATCAATTACACAAGAGCATCTGGGAGCTGGTGATTAATAAGTTGCAAGATAAAATCAGGAAATGGACTATGAGATCCTTAAACTTGGTTGGTAGTTTGGTGCTTACGAAAGTTGTCCTTCAATCAATCCCAGTCTTCATGCTATCAGCTCTCCCAGCACCTAAGGGAGTCATGCAACAATTCAGAACCATACAAAGAGACTATCTTTGGGGCAATGGGGAAGAAAGGAAGAAATGGGCCTTGTTAGCCTAGGAAAAAATCTACAAACCTAAAAACCATGGGGATCTTGGATTGGATGATCCTAAGATTCTAAGCAAGGTTTTATGGGAAAAATTATGGTGGCGCTGGGTAAAAGAACCAGAGGCTTAGTGGGCTATTATTTGGAAAGAAAAATATTCCAGCTCATGGCAAAATAATGATCACATAAGGATGGATGGAAATATAAAGGGATCACACATTTGGAATAAGGCCTGGGAAAATAGGGGCTTAGTTCAAGAAAACAGCTTCTGGGAAATTAGAGAGGGAGACTTAGCTTTACTCTGGGAGGATAGATGGCAACAAGAACCTATTCTATTAAAATAGGACTTGGGGGACCTTAAGGAAGAGAAAAATACTAAAGGACTATCTAAGGTAAAATATTTTTGGGACCAAACCAATAGTATAGGAAAATGGAAAATCTGGAGGAACTTTGATTTTAGGGATGACAGCCCCCTGAAAGCTAAAGCTGAGACACTAATGAAAGTGTTAGAACAAAGGAAGATTCTAGTGTTACGGGGCCATGACCAGCTTAGATGGGGCAACAACAATGAGGGTACCTTTAATCTTAAAGAAGCAAAACTAATACTCCTCGAATTGGATTCCCTTGCTCCGGATAGGATTTGGCAAAACCTATGGAGGCATCAAGGTTGGATGAAAATTAAACTCTTCATGCGGTTGATTCAGCATAGGAAAATTTTTCCCTGGGATAACATTTGGAAGAGGGGTTTCCTGGGGCCTTCCAGATGCCAGCTCTGTGAAGCCCAAGAGGAAACAATGGAGCACCTTCTCAACAATTACATTTTTACTCCAGTTTGTGGGATTCTTTTGCCACCATTTTCCAACAGAACGATAGGGACAAAGGGAGTATTATCAACACCCTAAACAAATAGAGAAGAAACTTTTCAGATTATGAAGTTCTTGGCTGAGCTTGGGCTCTTACGCCAAGCTTCATTATTTGGAATGTTTGGAAAGAGAGGAACAATAGAATCTTCAAGAATGAAAAGAAGCCAACCAAATGCCTTTATGATCAGATCTTAAAACAACTTAAGGATACGGTTGACACTACAATACAAAATCTCCCTAAGGATCCACCTTTAGCATTTAGAATTGAGGATTCTCAGTTAGCTAGTGTTGTAGGGACTTATTCCTCAAGGCCTAGATAGAAAGGTATTAATATTGGATTCTGAGCTAGATTTCTAGCATCCTCCCCCTAAGGGTTTTTTGAAATACAACCTTGATGGTGCTTCAAAAGGCAACCCGGGCATGACTGGTTATGCAGGGGTGTTAAGGGATGAAAATGGAAGTATTCTTTTCATCTTATATTTCCATTTAGGAAGAGCCACCAACAATATGGTGTAATTAATGGCTATGGAGCAATGTTTAGATTTCTTGATTCTGAGTTAATCATTAACTTGGTCAAGAGAATCAGCTGGGGTACGAAGCCAAAAAAATCCTCAAGAATCTCGAGGATGATCTAGGTCTTTCAATGGATTTAGAGTCACCACCAGTGCCTTCGAACAGTTAGAATTAAATGTGTGTGAAGAATGGCCAATAAATTGGCGGATCTTTTGGCCAATCAAGGAGTGATCTGCATAGAAAATAGGGTTGCGATGAATTAGCAAGAGCTACCTCAGAACAGATTAAAGGCGAATTGTTACGACCAAGCAGATGAAGATAGGATGGTGTTTCAAAATAGAGCCATGGAAGTGGGGTCCAGATGACTCAGTAGCTTTATGATTAGCAGTTGGTTCACAGTCGGGTCTTTAGCAGGTTGCAAGCCATGGTCAACCTTCACAACCCGGGTTAGTACTTTCACAGTGGCTCCTAGAGGTAGCAGCCTGGGCGATTCTATTTTTTGGATGTTAGGCAGGATGTTGGGAGCTTCATATCACATTGGTTCAGGTAGAGTAGATGCAACAAGAGGCCAGAAACCAGGAACTCTCGACGGCCTTGAAACCCTAGGTTTCCCTTCTTTGTTTGTAATGCCACGTCCAGAGTGGTTTTTCAGTGATCGCAGGCCTTGCAAGCAGGAAGTGGTTTTTCCAATTTGGGAGTGATTCCATTTAGTGTGCTCCATGTGGTAGTGGGGTCAGATGGAATAATTCCCTCATCACGCACTATTGTTCGGTGAAGTAGACTGGTGTGATATGATCCTCAACCGTCGGATCAAGCAAGGCAGATCTACGATTGGAATTGATCGAGCACGTTGGTGGGTCCATATGGGTAAACATCGTGCTTCTAATCATTGCGATATTGGCCATAGCCATTGGATCAAGCGAGGAGGTTTGATGATTGAGATTAAAGATGCAAGTCAGGAAAACAGTGGGAGGCATTATTGCTTTGTATTCTCGGCGAGATGCAAAATGTTCTTGGCAAGAAGCCTCTTTTTTATATGTTCTATAGATCTGTAGGTTTGGGATTTATGCGGACATGAAATATTTATAGATTGTCACATATGTTCCTCTTTGGGTCCCACTCTAGATTCTTGTTAGCCAGCTTTCGCAGTGTATTTTTTTTGAGAGTTTTTAGGTTTGGTTGTAGGGGTCGGGGTTTTTGCCTTTGGCCCGGTAAAGGATAAAGTTGGGTTTCTTCCTTGGTCCAAATCTTCTCGTGTACTGTTGTATTTTATGTATTTTATTTACTGATTAATTAAATATAAGGTTTGACTCTTGCTTCAGAAAAGAAAAAAGAAAAAAGAGAGGCTTAATGTGTTGATGGATGGTCATAGGCCTTAATTTATGTTTAATTTAAAGGTATGGGCCTTAATTTATGTCTAATTTAGAGGCCCATCATACCCCCCTATTGAAAGTGTTGCTCATCCTCTGAGCAACTTAGTGACCTCACTGTGCCTCATCCATGGCCTCGGTGGTCTCTCTCTTATGCATTAAGAATATTGGTTGTAATTTCTGAAAGTACAAGCCCAAAAACATATTTGTGCAAATAAAAATCATTGTTTCTTGAGACCATTAGATTGCTTTCTTACCCTTATTCAAGATGGGTTCTTGAATATTTTTCAGTTTAGCAAGGTCTTCCATATCCTTATCATCCTTCTACTACCTTGTTCTGCCATTTGGACAACTCTAACACCTTCAAAATGCATTTAGATGAGAACAAGGACATCTTGTAGTAATTCCTATCAAAACTACATGAAACCTATAGGAAACCCTGTTAAAACTACGGGAAACCCTTTTTGAGCATAAATGATATTTTGAGCCTAGGACAGGCCCTCAACTTGAATCCCATTAATTTTCCTCATTTTTAGTCGTTGGACAAAATCTAGAAATAGATTGGAGACCTCTTCAAAAACATGTTTTCATTACTGCAGTTTGAGTTTTTTTTTTATGGTGAATGCCTCAAAATCCTTTTGTTGCCTTCTTCTTCTCTCTTATGGCCTAGATGACTGCCTAATGGCCTTGGAGTTCTCTGTTTTTATTAGGTCTCTCTTAAGCTTTCCCATCTTGGGGTTTAGCATAATTCATTCATTTCTTCCTTCTTGTAGCAACATTTTGCCTTCCTATAGTAGTCATTCCTTCTCTTTCAAGGTATTATAACTATATGGGAGTGATGAGAAATGATTAAGAGGGATTGGATGATTATGCTAGTGCTCAAAGGGAGTAGTGTAGGTTTGTGAAAATGGAGAGGATGATCTTTTTCTTTTTCTTTTTTCAAGAATAAAATGGGATGGATGAATGATGAATAGATAGTGAATATGAAGTGGATGGGGGGCTTGCAGTGTTGCGGTGACTTGGCCTTTGCAAAAATTTCTTCTTTTAACTATAAATCATAACCCTTCATAATTTGACTTTTCAACATTGCATGAGTGAAGGAGTGAGCTGCAATTAACTAGTTGAAGGCTGTTGAGACTGTTGAATCATCCTTAGTGTTATAGACATTTTTGGGCACTGCAACCCCAATCATAAATGTCCATAAAATTAGGGATCCTAAGTCCCTAAAAGTTTTGCTTCACTGCATAAAGGAACAAGGTCAGCTGATAACATCATCTCCTAGAAGTTCTCCACTAAAAACTGCTCAGAAATGGTCAAAACTAGACCATACTGAATACCCAGTGCAGAGGGTGTGATGCATATCACCTTCCTAGTGTAAAGGGTGAGATGAATATTGAATGGCCCCTCTATAGGGTGTGATGGTCAGTAATGGACAAATGGCAGGGACAATTTGCGAGGTGGAAGATCATGGAATCTTCCAGAAGCTTTCCCTCTGACACTTGTCTCTCTGTTTTCAACCAAGGATGAGTAAGAGATCATCAGTCTCCAAGTGGAATCAAGAACTATCATAGAGGGACACTAATCAAGACCCCAGAAGATGACTCACCTCCCTACAATCATCTATATATGGATCCCTCATCACAGAGATCCAAGAGGCTGGAATCTTGTATCTTGTAGAGAAGTGTTATTGGTTTTCTAGTGTAACTTCATAGTGTTGGGTGATATAAGCTTTACTTGAGGTGAAGAAGGGCTTTCTTTCTGGAGGATGATGCTAGGTCACAACATATGGTTGTAATCCTCTTGATATTCTTGATCTTAATAAAGTTATTCAATTTTTCCTCCATATTCTTGTATGTTTGTTTATATATGCATTTGTATGGTTAACACATATTTGGTCCTGTGTTATTTATGAATATAGATCTCTGTTCTTTGATAGTAGTATGCTGCTTTGATTCTATAGGTGGTCTTTGAATCTAGGCAGACGAAGAAGAAGCGACAAAGATCTATCAGGAAGGAGAGGAATCAAACAAGGAAGCCAAGCGCAAGACTAAGGTTGGTCTCCTTTGTTCGACTCTTATCTATTTTCATAAAGGAAAGCGAAAGTAGATTTTACTTGTTTGTTTCTAAGATAGCTACCAGTCTTAGTGGGAATAGTAGCTCTAAGTGGACACTATTCCTGGTAACAAAATGGTGACTCCGCTGGGGAGCGAATAGAGTGTTTGTTAGCCTATCATTGTTTCTTTTATAAACTTACAGACGGAGCCTGAAGTCAAGCCAACTAGCCTTCGAACTGCATTTGTTATACAAATGAAAAGTAGATCAATGCTTCTTCATTCTATCTCTGGGTTTTGTTTATGAATTAAACAATCGATCTGCAAACGTTCTAATTGCCCTAAGTGGTGGCTCTAGTAGCCTCGTTAGATCAACCCCTCTGATTTACATTTACTGAACATCACTTAGCCTAAATCCATGAACTGAATTGCAAATTGTGAGTAAAAACTCGTTTAAAGTCTCACACTGGTACCATCACACCCTACCTTCAAGGTAGTCTGTATGCATTGCACTTCCCGTGTGCAGTAGGTTGCATACTGAATTCACTGTGTGACCGGTGCGATGGCCAGGGAAGGTTAACTTTACCTTCAGACTTTGGTTTTTCCTTCACTATTTTCAGTTCTATTCAGGATTTTTGCTGTCTGTGGTCAGTATATCTCTGTGAAAACCCCCTTCTCTTACATCATTTTGCCTCCATTATGCAAAGAACTATAAGTGTTTTTATGTATTGTGCGTCATTTTCAGTTCTCTTTGGCAAAGAAGTAGCATAGTTGAATTGTCGTTTCTTAATCTGAAAGTGTTGTAAGTGTCGTTTTCAGTTTTAGAAGAGAATCCCATTGTTCTTGATAGTCTATTATACAGTTACTCTTGTATATGATTTGAATTAGTAGTTTTTAAAATGTCGAAAAGCAATTTTCATTTCAAAATCGCAAAGTGTCTCTCTTACCTTCACTTCATTTTGAAAAGAAATTTGTTGAGTATTGTCACTTTGAAAATAATTCAGATTTTCACTTTGCTTTCTTATCGTCATTTATACATTAAGAAGGTTGAAAACAAATACATGCATGAGCATTTTCATTTAGACTGCTTGGTTTGATTTAGGACAGTGCATTTAGTGTGTGCTATGTGCTCTTTGTTGAAATATTCTCAACTTTCTTTCCTTAGTAGCTAGGATTTTCATTGCCAAAAAAAGATTAACTATTTGTTTATCATCTTAGACTACATTTTAGAAATTGTATACACATCACGCGGTGAACCTGAAAGGAAAATTTTTAAACAAGGTCAACTTAAAATAAATTTAATAAATCTAACAATGCTTTGGAACCTAACGCACAACATCTAAAGGTCTAGGCTAGAGACGTATTCCAGTGTCGTAAAACCTAGTAACTCTTGTTTTCATTGTTGGTTGGGTGATTCCTCCACTTTGAGATGACAAGTGCCAGTACGGACTTGTGCTCCCACATACCATCGAGTATATATTGGAAGACCACAATAGGCTGCATCCTTTATCCTTAGGAAGTCGTGTCTGCCGCCCTATCGATCGCAATGCACTGAACACAACATTCGGGAAGATTGATTAGCGTACCGTAAAAAGTATTCTGCAGTTTTGCGATTGGTTTGGTAATCCCCTCTGCCTAGATTTCCAGAGTAGTCCATTTTGCTCCTTTTTAGGCTGATTAAAGGAAAAGGTCCATCTAAGCACTTGTCACTTCAGGCTCATTAAAAATCGAAGGCAACTAGAGTCATATTTTGTTTTTTCTCGACTCTTTAAAATTGAAAAAACAAGTTGTGTCAAAGCGTTTAAAATTTATTTTAATTGGAATAACATCCCAAGTTCCCTCGTTGGTATTTAGGTTGAGAAAATGGGTTCTACCAACCAAGGATTTCCCCTTGGAGGAAATCCTAGTCCTTTCTCCTCTTGGGAGATGTTGGGGCACCCCATATGGCCAGATTGTCGCTACCAGGGTTGACGATTGGTTTGCCCGTCTGGCTCTTCTCTACCTCTGTCGTTCAAAATACCATAATTCCTGAACAGTCAAGTCAGCAACTAGATGATACTAGAGTTGCCCCCCAACCTTTTACTTCATTTGATTCTCCCTCTCCTCCTTCCTCTTCGCTTGATAAATCTGGTAAAGCTAAGGATCAAGTAACTGAGAAGAAGAAGAAGCAGAAAGAGAAAAGGAAAAGAAGAAGAAGGAACCAAAATCGAAAGGGGACAACTAGGCGTCGTCTAGCGAAAATCCTCACACCACACCGTCTAAACCTAAATCTCCATGTGTCATTTGCAATGGAGACCACTATCACCAAGATTGTCCGTGCATCCCTCGGATCTTAAGGGACTGGTCTCCTCATTTGCACAATCCGGTGTCATCAACCTCTGATGATCATGTTGAATGCACACCATCAACCAGTGAAAGTGAAGCATCTAGACAGAAAAGGAATCCCAGATTTCCTTGTAAATTGTGTGAAGGAAATCATGTCGTCCACCGTTGTCCCTTCCTTGACGAAGCTAAAAGAGTTTTGGATGACCGTCCCGCTTCACCGCTATGGCTCCCTCCTGGATAAAAAACTCTTTCCAAGTCCACCACTGGTTGAAAATCCCGCTGGCCCGCCATTGTGGTCGACCGAAGAGTCTATCATTGAAAATGAACCCTCTAAATCCATACTAGACGAAAGTCAAAAGGTCGAGGTGGCAGTTGACCCGGTCTTGCCTTCAGAGTGTTCATCTTCGAATGATACTGTCACTGAAGAGAAATAGAACGACACCGTTCAAATTCTTTTCATAAACACAGATTCCAATGAACTTGGGGGTAGTCTACCCATTCCTTTATCACAGGAAGGAATTTCATCAGATTCATATCCGACCATCTATTCGGTCCCACCTCCAAGCAACCTAGTCATTTCCTTCGACTGAAATCTACTAGGTAGACCCCGTTTACCAGCTAGTGTACCATTCAGAATCATCGTACAAGCTTACATAATGGTCATGGTTGGTACCATCATCGATGAAGGGGCTTCTATGAATATCCTTTCCTCAACTTCTTGGAAAGCGCTTGGTTCGCCATCGCTTTTGCCTGAAATGAGAAATCTGACAAGCTTTGACAAAGGAACCAGTCGACCATTAGGGATCCCTCCAAATGTACCCATTACTTTGAGAAATAAAACCATTCACATGAACATGATGGTAGTTCAAGGAACCCTGGATTATAATCTACTCCTTGGATGCAACTATATTTATTGCATGGGAGTCGTCGTCTCCTGACTCTTTAGAGTAATGTTTTTTCCGCACGAAGGCAGAATGGTCAAGCTCGTAGACAAAATGTCATTCCCCAGTTCACACATCGCAAATAGTCAAATGCTGTCCCTAAATGGTCTTTTCACGCAAGGAATGTCTCATTTATCTCCAGTCCGTCCACCTGATGAGCGCGAGTGATTCAGGAGGATATCACTGAAACCTAGGAGGCATGCACCATAGTCTGCTTCGACAGAAAAACTCTGGGTATAGGGTAGGTTTCGGCAAAGGATATATGACTAGTCTGATACCCATCCGTATAGGAAAATAGGATTAGACTGGATAAGATACCTCCATTATAAGGTAGGCCTTTCCCGATAGAACAAATGTTTTGTCTGCAAATTGAAGGGTAACCTGGAAAAGGTAGGCCTTTCCCGACAGAACAAACGTTTTGTGTCCAAATTGAAGGGTAACCTAGAAACTCTACTTAGATATACCTGGGGGCATGCAAACCTTTCCGCATGCAAGCAAAGAGTGACCATTTATTTCTTAAATTTGTAGGTCCTCTAACCATTTAAACCCGTAAGGCTGGTCGTTTCCTAGCTTGCATAAAGAAAGGATCTGAGGAAAGCTTACAAAAGGTGCAAGCCCCATAAAAATGGCATATTGAATGAGACATCCTTATTATACGACTGGCGAGCAGTGTTACCAGAGGGTTCAAGCTCGTTTAAAAATAAACTTTCCATGAGCAATTTTAACACATAGTTCAAGCTTGTTAAAAAATAAACATAAGCCATGAGAAAATGTTTCCCCCAGAGTTTAAGCTCATTAAAAAATGAACCTGTAAATAACCATTGTGAATGCCTTATCACCAGCTTTTGAGCCTTGGTCGTGTTCTCATCATCACCTCCACTCTATTTTTAGCAGATCATTCACCTCCATTTGATTTTTTACCCTTTTGAGGAACATCTGCGAAGAGTGATTCTATTAGCCATCCTTGTGACACTGCCATGATTGGAAAATTCCAAACCTTACCTGGAATCAGCTGCTACCCGAAGTCATCACTCGTTCCTCGAAAAGGAGTCTCCTTTAAGCTCTTTTCAACTGACTAGTAAAATATGAAAAGATTTCCGAGCGATTAGCCTCTCCGGCTCGTTAAAGTCATCGAAAGTGCTATCCCTCCTCTAGATTTTAATATTTTTGGACTTGAGGGATTATTACACAAAACGATCGAGCGCTTGTCTTGTTCGGCTCGTTAAAACTATCGAAAATTTATCCCTTTCGTATTATTTTACGCTTTTTCAAACTTAAGGGATTATGTGACGAAAAAGAATCTTTGGAGTCTCCTTTCTGTCCCTTTCAGACTCTCTAAAATTGAAAAGGACCGAGTTGTCTTTGTCTTTAAACTCGTTAAAACCTAATAGCGACAAACTCGTCCAAATGGATGAGAACGAGTTTTGTTGTTGCTAGGCTCGCTAAAATGTAGCGACAGGTTCGCCCGAAGGGCAGATTATAGAACAAGCATATGTTATCCTCCTCAAACTTGACAAAAATAAAGAGGTAATGGTTAGCACTGACTGGGGAAAATTGGGAAGAAAACTTGAAAAAGCTTTATTGGTAGCAAGTCACTCTTGAACATGACACTTTCCTTTCGCATCCAAGCCGGGTTGGGTTGTTCCATTCACTGGTCATATCACCATTGGTCCGTCACACCATCCATATTTGGGGTTAACGCTACCAATCCATCGTCTGTGTCGCCGATATGTTCAAGAGAAGTCATTCAGACAATTCTCTTGTGTCTCACCCACTACAATACATTCATGCTCCATTCTTTCATGACCGCCACCCTGAACCCTGTATCGTCAGAATGTTTTCACCTCCAAAATCATTTGCTTCATTCAGTGTCGTAGATGTGGGATTCATTAAGGCCCTCCTACGAGGGGTCACTTCTTGTCGACATCAGCTCATTATCTAAGAAGTTGACCTGGGAACAACCCTTTCAGTACTTTGAAGCTTGCATGCCTCAATGGCAAGTTTCTCACTTTCGGCGACAAGTTTACATTAATCGCATTCGACCGAGAGATTTTGTGTGGTGTTCGACGCTAAGTCCTTTTTCA